>JAUTDX010003955.1:0-25844 GCA_030844895.1 Ambrosia x helenae | reverse complement strand
GGAGAGCGTGTGAAGCAATGGAACAAGTATTTCTTGGGGCTGCACTTATTTCCATTGCCATTGATCCTCTTTTCTATTACTTGCCGAAGTAAACGAGGAAGATATGTGCTTGGATGAAGATACTTCTTTGAAGATTATTCTTACCGTTATTCGTCAGATTGTTGACATGTTTTATGCGTATCATGTCTATGTGAGTTCAGGACTGCGTATGATGCACCTTCGACCCGTTTGCTTGGAAGAGGAAAGCTGGTTTAGACCCGTTGAAGAACTCTCAGAGGTATCCCAAGAGAGACTTTACTCTTGATTTGCTTGCAGCTCTTTCTATTCCACATGTGAGCCCTTTTATAAGTTGAACTAAAGAAATTAAGGACTTAAGACCGAAACAAGATGGTATTGATTTTTGTACATGTTTATCGATCTTAATATGGTTGGATGATATTTCAGGTAATGACATGCGCCCATTTTTCGACAATTCAGAAATGATGAGCACGAAAATCAACATGATCCAGTTTCTTCTTGAGGCTTTATCTTGTATTTAAACTTACATCTCATATAACACAAGAAACTGTGGTGGGTGGCCAAATCAACATTAGCAGGGGCTGTTTACAACATACTCCTCTTTCTGTTGGCAGCTCATGTACGCTCTTCTTTTTCTTCGTCTTCTTCGCATGTCTTGATATCATATTCCAGCCACTGATGAAGATCTTTTATGATTTTGAAGGTTTTTGGAGCTTGCTTTTACCTTCTAGCAATTGTGAGGCAAGGAATGTGTTGGAAAGAGATATGCAATCTCGAAGAACCAGGCTACGGTGAGAGGTATTTCAACAGTCGTTTTCTTAATGAAGCTGGCCGAGCCTCGTGGTATCAATCGAGTAATATCACCAATATGTGTGGATCAGACACGGATTCTTTTGAATACGGGCTGATTCTTGATGCTGTGGATTTTGGAGTTACATCCTTGGATTTCTTCACAAAATACTCTTACTGTCTTTGGTGGGGACTCAGAGCTTTAAGGTAACTAGGATTATTCTTATCTTTGCCTCCAAACCGCGACCTTAACTCACTTAACGATATGTTTGATATAATATTTATTCAGCTCGAGAGCTGAGGAGGTTCAAGCGAGTACATTTTATGCAGAAACAACATTTTTGCATAATCATTTCGCTTACAGGATTGTTGCTGCTTTCTATGATTATTGGCACCATGGAGGTGCGTTGTGTCTTTACTGTTTAGTTATTACCTTATTGTAATATATATGGATGTACAGAGTCAACATCTCATATATATGGATGTATTCATATGGTGGCCATTTGGTCCATTGGCACCAGCTGGATCGACAAGGTAAGTTTTCAGCACTAGCTTTTAAAAAAAATCAATCTTTTTGACTAACTTTGGTGATTCTTAATGCTAACTGTTGGATTTTTGTACAAACTTGAAGAAGTACACTTGCTCCTAATATAGAATGAGCTCCAATATGTCATTCAAGCAGAATACTAAAGTAATGTGTTTCTTCATCTCTCAATTTCTGGTAAATCTTAGATATAAAAATTGACCGCCGACGAAAAGGAGCGATTTTGTCGTTATGAGTGTAGATTTAATGATTTCTGTTTTAGATGGTACCGAACGGTTTCCTCCTATGTATCTTGTCTACAAAGTAATTAAGGCCATTAATATTTAATGTGAATATATTAGCAAACATTTAATGCCTCGGTTTTGTTTAATTTAAAAAGTTATCTAAATGTTAATTATTTGCACTCTTTCCACAGTCTTTGGTCTGGTTTTTTTTTCGACGGAAAAGTAGCTCACCCGTGACTTCCCACCTCATGCATTGTCTTAACCGGGCCTGCTTCAGTGGGAGTCGAACCCTTGACCTCACCCGGGCGGGAACCCACCTACGGTGTTAAACCCCTCCCACTTCAACCATGTTTGCCAATGGCATCATTGGCAGTCTTTGGTCTGGTTACTTGCTACAATCCGTGCCACACAAACTATTCATGTTATTTATTTGTTTGTTTTCCCTTGTTCTTAGGGTACATGCGTTAAAATCGGTTTTTTTCTTGGTTGAATGCCTCTGGGGTTTATCTTTAGCTTAGATTTCATTTTAAATTAAAGTCCTTTGCTGATTATTATTAACTTATACACCTTGTTGATAAATTGTTTTTTTTTTGTTTACTGCCATTATTGATAACATGTGTGGGGGATAGATTTTTAGCGGTTATAACTTTGTTGTAAACTAGCATGTCTCCCTTAGATTTAATTTAGAAACGAAGGCGTTGTGGTTCCTCCATCTCAGATGTTGCATCCTCTCTTTAAAAATCTATGATTATGTTGGAATCATATAATCTATGATTATGTTGGAATCATATGTTTTATAATGTCGGATAGTTGTGTTAATTTAACTAACACTTTAACATGGTCGTAACTATTGACATGAACGAATGTAACATCACGAGTTATTATATATTAATCAAAAGTGCACAACCATTGTGCTCGCCGCAACACCGAAGGAGTTAACACCTAGATGTTTTCTTTGATTTTAAATGCCTTTTCCATGACAATGTTTCCACTAGATTGGTCGATTTGTAAGCCGGCTCCAGGCTTAATAGTTTCTGTTTGGATATACTTAATCGCAACTGACACTGGTCGTTCCAGCACCAATAACCAATATGGAGCAGGCTTAAATGAATACGAAACTAACTTAAACGAGTAACGCGTTCATTAATCTGATGTCAGCCGGGACACCCGCCGCAACGCGCGGGCATTCCCACTAGTAATAATAATAATAGTGGTGGTGGTGGTGGTGTTGATGGTGGTACCCAAATTTAATCACTGTTTAAGACGATCAAGTTAGAAAACATTTTTTAAAAGAGACTTGAAGACACCCCGCTGCATCGCGCGGGCTAACCCCTAGTGTAGATCAGTGGACGTGCTCCTCTATTGGGTTTGACCCAAGCATAACTACCTTATTGGGCTTCACCCAACCTCTCTCATACAAAGAAAATCAGGCTTGGCAGCGGTGAAAGATATCAGTCTAATTTCAACTTAATACTTTTTATATAACGGTTTTTTAGGAAAAAAAAACTTGTTTTTTACTAAATATATCTTAGGAAGGATAATATAAAGTTTTAATTGGATTAAATGATGCTCCAATGAAAATTATAAGTGCTCTGATGTATTGTAAAATACATCTATTTCCAGTGTAAAGTTTGTATAATTTTCTAGTCATTTAGATAGTACTTTTATTAGTTTTAGGGTTGTCATTGTCTATTTATTTATTTTAGGTCTTTATAGATTTTTATTTGCTTTGTGTCTTTTTTTAGTATTTATCTATTTTATTTTATATTTTGTAGTGTTCATGTACGTTAGAGCGTAAACGAGCAACTTTGATCATGCTCCAATGAAAATTATAAGATAGATCTTAAGGATAAAGATAGGTTCTATGAGGAGATAAAGTACAAGGAATAGAGAAAATCTGATGGAGTGTATTTAATACAACATGAGGTGTTAGGTTGTCTATTTACATTATTCCCTTCTCGCTTTTCGACTAGGACGCCTGAATCTTCAAGCACCTTCAAGTGCTATTTTGAGGTTCCTACTTATCAGTTTTCCCACTTAACATGTTTTGGGCTGCCATTGCTACTTTTGACTGGAGCTATTTGATCACCACTTTCGGAATGGATTATTATTAGAACCTTTGATTGGTTGTCTAATTACATCATCAACTAAGATTGTAGCTATAAGAAAATTTAATAATAGACAAAATTACAATACATAAAACCCAAAAAAAATGTTTAAAGACTAAATTACGTTTTTCGTCCTCTATGCTTACATCAAAATTCAATGGATGTCCTTTACATTCGAAAATGTTAGAAAACATCTTTTGTGTAAAAAGCTTGCGTGTTACATCTTTTTTTCCAAACGAGGAATTAAATAATAAATTATTTTACCCATTTGTCAAAAAACCCTAGATCTAAGTTCAGGTTTTATCTTTTTCCCTGGTTAAATCATTGAGAAACCTGGATATGTGAGATCCCCAAACTTTCAGTAGTGTAAGCATAAATCGTGGGTCACTGGAGGCCACCATTGCTACTCGTTAGAGGCCATAACCCCTTCTCCCTCTGATAGAAAAGGTTTCAGGTTGTCTTTGTGGATCTTAGAGAGTGAATTTGTGTGTTTTGTGATTGATTAATTGACTTTTGTTTGAACAATTTAATCTAAGTAATCATAATAACATCAATAATCATCTACACACATGAATTAGATACCAGAGCTAGTTTTAGATAGAGTGATGTCAACACATATTCAATCTTATTAAGATTCAAAGTACGTTGAATGTTCATTCCCCCTCACTAGTTGCTCTCACTCTCTCTCACACACTATTGAGCTTTCCCATGTAGACATGATGATCTCAATCAGGTGCTCCAGTTTTGTTCATGTGAGTGGTGAACATATACTGAATGTACAGTTCTATTTATAGAGAGAATGAAAATTGCTGTGAAGTCACCATGAAAGTGGCATCTAACAACTAAGAGAAATGTAATTGCTAGCCGTTTATAATTTACAGTTGGACAATTAGTTACAAACAACTGGGATCATAAGACTAAAGGAACAGTTGGTGTAAACACGCAGTTTGTCAAAATAACATTAGAAAACACAGCTGTTGACTTTTGTTGACCAACATATCTTTAATACAAAAGTTTAGCTCTTCAATATCAGTTGTTTGACTATTCCAACAATTGACTTGTCAAATCAACTCTTCAGTCTTCCAGCCTTTAGTCTAGAATCCAATAGATGTGAAACCAAAAATTTGCAGAATGTCATTTGATGAAACTTTCAAGGAATGAATGAAATAGTGATCAACAATCCTTTGAACTATTATTCTTCAAGTATTAAGACATATGGATCCATGGGTTTTGGCTTTCATCATCAACAGTTCTTTCATAACCTAACAATCTTCTAGAATTGTTGATGCCAAAATCACTCTGATTATACTTGCTTTTAATAATTGTTGATGCTTGGAAGTCTTTCTTTGGTCTGCTTTGAATTCCATCTTTGATACTTGTAGCGAAATCATCATCTGCATCTTTTTCCAGCACTTTGTCAACCATGACTTTCTCAAATCATCTTGGTCAATCATTCTGACATTAGAACCATCTTTTCTGAACAAGTTTTTCACATATTTTAGTTCGTAAGTGCTTGGCTTTCTTAGAATTTCTGGGTTAGGGAAGATTTGAGGATACTCTTTGGACCTCTGTTGATCAATGTCAACTAAGAGATGTGGAATGATTTCAAAGTCTTTTATCAACTTCTGAATATTCTTTTAAGGATAGTGACTAGAATTTGGCCTTCAAAACTTAGAAGAAGGACTTTGAGAAATGAAAACTACTGAAGCTTGGTGAAACTATTGTTTTCTCAAGATAATAATTTGGGTGTTGTGTTGAACTACTAGTTTTTCATCACTTTTGACTTGAACCCTTCTGAGATTTTACACAATCTCCCTCTTATTGACCTACGAGCAAGACACTTCCCTGCACCCCTACAAATTGGCAAGATACTTTTCGAATATGAGAAGTTGAATTTTCTGGGGTAGGTAAACTCTACTACTTGAACACTAGAAGTAATCATTTTCTTGCAAGAGTAATCCTGCATTTTCTTAAGCTTAAAATTTTTGATTTATTTAAAGGTTGAAACTTTGAAAATGAATAAGTATTTTTGGAAATGATTTCTCATGTGTAGGAGGCCAGCTGTTGGGTGAATATGGGGCAGCTTGGACGCCTGAATCTAATGGAGTGTATTTAATACAACATGAGGTGTTAGGTGTCTATTTACATTGTCTTCTCTCCTCTTTCGACTGGAACGCATGAATCTTCAAGGACCTTCAAGCGCTATTCGAAACTCCTACTTATCTATTTTCCCACTTAAAATGTTTTGGGCTACCACTACTACTTTCGACGGGACAACCTCTTGATCGCCACCTTCGGAAGGGATTGTGATTAGAACCTTAGAGAGGTTCACTAGTTAAGTTATCTACTTAATCATCAACTAAGATTGTAACTATTAGAAAATTTAAATATAGACAAAATCACAATACATGAAAACCCAAAAAATTGTTATGGGTAAATTACATTTTTTGTTCTTTATGTTTACATCATTTTCAATGGATGTCCTTTACTTCTGTAAATGTCGAAAAACATCTTCTATGTTTAAACGGCTTGCGTGTTACAACCGTTTTCCTAACGAACGTTAAATTTTCTAGTTTAAAAGGCTTGCGTGCTACATCCTTTTCCTAACGAACGTTAAATTTTCTAGTTAATTATATTCAATTACAAAAAAAAAAGAATTTAATCAATAAACTATTTTACGCATTTATCTTTATGTACTCTCCTTCTCTCTCTATATCTTGTCTCTCTCTATCTCTCTAACACTTATGTCACGTTGTGTTCCCGAGTCTCACTTAAGGAAGGAAAAGAAAGGAAACAGATAGAAACTGATCTTGTTCCAAAGTTTTTTTAAAAGAGGGAAAATAAAAGAAATGAGAAGATTGTTGTTCCAAAGTTTTTTAGAAGATAAAAGAAAGGAAATGGAGAGAAAACAAGGCCTATTTTCATCCTCTCAAATTGGAGAAATTTGGAGGGAAGAGAAAGAAGGGAAAAGAGAAGAAAGGAAAATAAAGGGAGTGGAGGTCTTTTTTTTCTTTTCTATCCTTAAGTAAACTTGGGAACACAGCACTCTCAACTTTCTCCCTCTCTAACTTCCACCAAGAAAACCACAACCACCTCCATCTTCATTAGGCAAATGACCCTTAACCACCACCGTAAAAAAATCTAGCTTCTTCATTATTACCGTCAAAATGCCCTCGCTACCATCTTCTTCGGAAATGCAGACCACCATCTATATCTGTCTCCAACGCCACTCTAAATTGTCTTCTTTGTCACTACCATTAACCACAACCAAATCAAGGTTCTATTACCCCTATCACTTGATCTCATCATCTATGTCTAGATTTAAGTTCTGGAGGGAAAAGGATTCGGTGGTCGTTAAAAAACCCAGGATCTGAGTTCAGGTTCTATCTCATTCCTTAGTCACACTATTGAGAAACTTGGATATGTGAGATCCTCAAATTTTTAGTGGTGTAAGCATAAATTGCAGGTCACCGGAGGCCACCATTGTTACTTGTCGGAGGCCATAACCCCCTTCTCCTTATCACGGTAGAGGTTCAGTTTGTGTTGTTTTTTTTTTTGAAGGGGGGGGGGGGGGGTGATAAAGTGGCGTGGAAAGCTCGCTGGCAAAGCTTTCGTCCGCACTACCCATTGGCTAACAGTTATAAGGCCCTTTTTTGGGTTTTTTTTCACCCAATTTGTTGTATTTTGTTAGGATAGATAGGTTGTGCCGGTTTTAGTTGAATAACACCATTATCTACTCTCTAAATTCTCAAAAAAAAATGCTTACTAAGTTTGAAGAAAAACTATCGGATGGCTTTCGCTAGTGCTTAAGATTTGGTTATGTTGGTGCTTCTTCAACCAACGATGTGGTGATTCGGGTTGTTCTTCCAAAGCAAACCCAAGATGTTTGGCAACACTTTGATTTGTGTGAGAGGATGTCGGGTCCGTATAAGGCTTGTTGCAAATATTGTGGAAAATTTTACTTGAAAGATGCAAACTCCAATTTGAAAACCCACATCCAAAAGCCATATTGTAAGGCATTGAAACAAAAACCAGCTACAAGACAACCTTTGATGACAAGTGAAGGAAATTTGTGGACTTACCTTTGATGACAAGTGAAGGAAATTTGTGGGCTTACAATTTTGATGTGGTTTGGGAGGAAATAACATGTTTTGTGATTTAAGAAAGGTTGTCATTCAAACATTTTGACAACCAACGGTATACTCGACTTGTTCAAAGAAGTCTCCAACCGTGATACACTCATATAAGTTGTGCTAATCTTATAATGGATTATTTAAAAAGAGGGAAACAAACTAAAAATGAATTACTTTCTTATTTTGAAAAATCACAAACTCGTGTTGACTTTACTAGTGATGTTTGGTTGATACCGCGCAGTTCATTGGACTCGTAGATTTGTGTCACCGCCTAGTAGGTTTAACCGCTTCATGGAAAACAACGAAACGTACGATTGTGTTTGAATTGTTCGATTATCCTCACACAGGCGAACATATATTTAAGGTCATTGACAAAGTTATTCACATATAAATTGCAAAACAAAGTTTTTTCAGTATGTTTTGATAACGCCTCACAATACGGTTGCAATAAGACATTTAAATTAAAATATCAACTTATTTGTGAAGTTTTTTTTTTGTATAGCTGATATGTTGCACACATCATAAATTTGGTCATTCAAGACGGTTTAAAAACGTCTAAAACATAAAAAGACGACTTTAAAAGAATATTACGCCATATTTCTAGCAATAACAAAGGTATAGCAGATATATCAAGTTTTGCAAGGAGCCGAAATCCATTTGTTTGGGTCCGAATTAAGATTGCTCAACAAGATGGAATTCTACTTGTAACATGTTTGAAAAGACTATTTTGCCAAAAAGAAGGTTTAATTGCCTTTCATGATATTTTGGCGAGTCATGGTAAGGTTTCGGCTTACCATCCTTTGGGTTGGGCTACTACTATTGAATTTGTAACCCAAATGCTTCAAGTTTTCAAAACCTCACCAACAGCTTTATCCTTATTATCCAACAAGCCCATATATGATTAAGATGAAAGGGGCTAGCGGCCAATCCAAAATTTGAAGTAGCCAACTTTGAAATATCCAGATCTAAACTTATAAGTCTCAAATATTAAACGTAGCCATCATTGATATTGCAAGGATTCATTAAGGGTGGTACCGGGTACGGTAATTCTAATGGGGTGGCTTGGAGGAGAACTTAAAGATAGTAATTAGTTTATTTTTTTACTTTAAGTTAAGTCTATCTGTTGTTTTTAAGTTTCGAAATTTATATAATCGATTTGTAGTAGGTTTGTAGTCCAAGGTAATTTATAAACCTTGGTAGGATTTACTTTCTTTTGTATTACGTCATATTGTTTAATTTTTGTGAGTCAGAAGTTTACAAACTCAAGCAAGCTTTGAGTTATTTATTTAACTTGTTGGTAGCCATCTATGGTCGAGATCAGTAGACATCAATTTTCTAATATCTTGCGTGTTCAAGTTCATTTATTGATCTCGTGTTTTTGGTTTTTGAGTTGTGATTTCCACTTGTGAAACGATTCTTAGTTTCCCAAGTGGTACCAGAGCTAAACCCATTGAACAATATGTCAGAGTTTGATGTCAAAAAGCTAAACAACATGAACTATAACACGTGGTTGACGTGTTTGCATTCGTATATTGTCGGTCAAGATTTGTGGGTTATTGTTGGCAGGGAGAACTAGGAACCCATAAATAATGTCAACGGGGCAATACACAATTGGAGAGTAAAGATTGGATGTTCATTGTTCAGAATCAAAATAACGATTGAAGAAGACTTGATTGAACATGTTCGAAGCTATGCTATGGCCAAGGACGCATGGGACACGCTTCGAAAAATGATGCTAGAGAACGCGCTTCTTTCGGTAAGTCAGAAGGATATGTCGACTCCTCAGTATTTCATAAAATGAAGACGTTATGCAGAGAAATCGGTGATCTAGATCAACAAGCTCGTAGCGGTGAAGTGGGGATGAAATGTATTATCATACACGAGTTTAAACTAAAATTCCATAGTTTCATGGCAGCTATTCAGGGGTGGCTAATTGTAGGTCCCGGTGACACAACAAGGATCGATAAAGTTAGATCCCTAACACACATGATATGCGGAATCCATGCGTATGTGTGACATCAAGTGTGTATAAAATAAGGACGAAACAAACATAGTAATACTCATATACCTTTTATCACAATAATAATGATTACACAAATCACACTTATAGATCTAAACTCTCAAAAACTTATGGAAAAAGTAACCAACACACAGTGAATGTATATGGTACCAAACGCTAGTAAAAATCATGCACTAGTAATACCATATCAAAAAGTCAACTCCATACAACAATGGACGCAAGGTCAACCGCCCGTTTTAGTCAGCGGATCACCAGGCGTCCATGACTCAACGGACGCATGCTCACCCGCCCGTTTTACATCGACGCAGGACGAAGCTTCCTCAACAAGATAAGTAAACCTTCGTCGACACAACTGAAAGATTCCTTTCAGGGCAGCATCGAGACACACACCCTAGGGCAGTGCTGCCCTGGGCAACTGTTCCTGACGCATCAGGCTGCTTGTCAGAGTTCTCAACTAATCAAAGGCTGCGCTCAGCCTGACACTCAGAAAGGACGATGACATGGCAGCTTCCCAGCCAAGATATCTCTCTAACAGAAAACTTTTGCAACCCCACTTGTCTCAGTTTCTAGATAAAGGGATGACTACCTACCACCCAACAGTAGCTAATAGATGGACTCCACACCCACTGACCATCAGTGTCCACTCAACGGACGCCACGTGTTTCTTCCTCAGGACGGTAACATCCCCCCTTTTCTCCTCTTTTTTTTTTATCAAAGCCATTTACACCAATTGGGCTTTAGGATTTGGGCCCGAAACCAAGAGACACCTCTACCTGGGCCGAGCTCCACCAAGGGTAGAGGATGGGTTGAGGAAGTCGAACGTCGAGGTACTATAACAGGAGGAGTCCCTTCTCCTTTTATCGGTATCCGATATTCACTAACACTTTCGCTGAAAAGACTACGAGCACATCGTACTTTTCCAACCCCTGTTTATTTGCTAATGTTTAGAGGCTCGGCTCTTCTAATCTGTTGTCTCTTAACACCCTTGGTCTTATCTTTAGACCCTCCACGTTTTATAAACATAACCTTTTATAAATACCTCGTAGAATCACTACCAAGATCAGCGCTAACCCGTGATCTAGGATTCGTGTTTTTTCATTGGCGCAATTCGTTGCCTTACCACAATACTCTCTCATAAACAGCCCTGATATGCCATTTTTTCCCTACAAAAAATGACAAATTCACCACCAAAGGTCTATACTCCGTCAGGGGTTGTCGAAGACGTCACCCCAGGGCCAAACACACGATGATAACAACAAAAACAACGTCATCCTCAGCCCTCGAGCTATAGACTTTGACACAACCAACGTACCACCTCCCACCCAGGAGGAAATCGACATGTTAAACAACGATTGGTACGACCACCAAAAACAGTTGGTAGACGCTCAACTCGAGCGTCGACGAATAACTGGCAAAGCCATCATGAACACCTGTTACTACCCATGTAACAAGCTACACCAAGTAAGAAGTGTAGAACAATTAGTTCATAAGGACCACCATTGTATAACCATTCATCAACGGATGCTGCTTCCCATATTGGGTAAAAATGCAAACCTATAGCTGCAGAAGTAGGAATAATGGCACCTGAAATAATATTGTTTCCATAAAGTAGAGATCCAGAAACAGGTTCACGAATACCATCAATATCTATTGGAGGAGCAACAATGAAGGCGATAATAAATACAGAAGTTGCGGTCAATAAGGTAGGAGGTCTAGGGAAACCTATTATAGACCAGGCCCATGTAGAGCACAATCGGTTCGACGACGACGACTACGATGAAAGTTCCTGGGAGGACGACGCATCGAGAGACTACCGCCATAGTCCATACTACCGAAGAGAGCGTCTCAACCGTTACAACAACGATGCCACCATCAACCTGTCACTTCCATACAGGCCAACGACGTTCGCCGACAAGTCCAAATTCACCAGACGCATCTCGCAGGCACCAATACCACCCAGACAGCGCCTCCCAGCAAACGTCAAGTTATATGACGGCCTTACAGACCCAGATGATCACCTCGGTATATTTAACCAAGCTGGGGCCGTCATCGGATGGACCCTACCCGTCTGGTGCCACATGTTCGCCCAAACACTTACGGGCGCGACACGGGTATGGTTTGATAATCTATCCATAGGAAGCATCGACAGCTACGAACAGCTGATCGAAAACTTTTCGCTGCATTTTAGCCAACAACGTCGCCACAAGCGCGACAAAAGCCAAATCCACCTCTGCAAACGCAGAGACACAGAACCGTTGGAAGACTTCATTGTACGGTTCAACAAAGTAACACTACAACTAGGAACGGGTGATGAGGCAACTCGAACCTCCTGCCTAGCAAATGTCAATGACGACAACCTACAGAACACCCTCCAGGGAAAAGATGGTATTCCAGAATCTTGGGAGGTGGTTGTCAGAATTTCCAAACTATACGCTGGAAACCAAAAGACAAACTGCCAACATCAACGCGGAAGCACGAGCAACAACCGAAACCGCAACAACAATCGCTTGTCCGTCTGAGCCGCATCTCAGGCTCCATCGACGAAGACAGATACTCCACTTCTGGCGACCCCAGAAACAAAATCGGCAGCAAACAGACTTGCGACCAGCGCAGTAGCGGCTGACGAAATCAAGACTGGACCCCCTCACTAAAACACCATCCCAGGTACTATCTCAAGTCCTTACAACCGGAGAGGTAACGTTTAAACTCCCAAAACCCATGGGAAATAAACGTAAAAATGTGGATACCACCAGATTTTGTGATTTTCACATAGATGTTGAGGCTGCCCTCCACTTAGGCAAGCTTACCAATCACGTCAAGAACGTGCGCGCATGCGCACGCAGAACTGAAGAACCTCCAAATCCGATCAAGGACATTAAAACACATCATGTCTGAGGCGCCTTCAAGATGCAGTGTCATATGGCGCACAACAATAAGCGCAAACTCAACCCAGACAGCATGGCCACAACGTCTCACCAAACTGACGCTGCAACTAACGCACACTAGAAAGAAGCCAAAGTCATTCTCCCGACAATACCAGGAGGAGCAAATTCAACAACCCCACTCATCATCACAGCACTGTTCGGTCATTATCACACATACAACATGATGTGCGACAGCGGAAGCAGTTTTGACGTCATGTACCAACAATGCTTCGACCAGCTTGATGATGAAGACAAAGCGCGTCTCCAACCCGATGCACCCATTGCAGGCTTCTTCAACGAAGTTATTCATCCACTTGGAAGTTTGAGTTTACCGTCACACTTGACGACGAGACCAACACTCGCTCGGAGACTTGTACATTCATGTCATCCCAGCTAACTCCTCATATGACATTTTGCTCGGAAGGCAAGGGTTAGCAAACTTCAACAGCACAGCATCAATCCCCCACCAGACTATGGGTTTCCCAACAACCACGGGGGTCGCATACATTAGAGGCAACCAAGAATGCCTTATGACAACTGCACCAGCGGGTGTAAGACCACCGTCCAAGCCAGCCGCCGCAGAAAATGAAAAATGGTACTCAATCCCTTCTTCCCAGAACAAACCATCACTCTGGGTTCAACTCTGTCCCACCAGGTACGCGTCCACTTGAAACAATTACTAATTAAAAACAAGGACATCTTTTCCTGGCAATCATCCGACATGATCGGCGTCCCAAGGGATATAGCAGAACATCGCTTGAACACCTATAAGGACGCACGACCAGTCGCCCAGAAAAAACGCCGGCTGGGCCCAGACAGAGTTAAAGACATGAACGAACATGTCGATGACCTGCCTGAAGCCATCATCATCAGACGATGCAATCATCAAACATGGGTAGCAAACCCAGTAATGGTCCTAAAAAAGAACGGATCCTGGCGCATGTGCATCGATTACAAGGATCTCAACAAAGCATGCCCAAAGGACCACTATCCACTACCAGAGATCGACCTGAAGGTATACTCCTTAGCGCCATTAGTATTTAAATGTTTCCTCGACGCCTATAGAGGATATCACCAAATACAAATGGCCTATGAAGACGAAGACAGAACTGCCTTCAGGACGGACAGAGTGGTTTATTGCAACACCATAATGCCCTTCGGTCTTAAAAATGCAGGCGCAAACTACCAACACCTGATGGACCAGGCTTTTATAAACCAGATCTGCGTCAACTTGGAAGTATACGTCGACGATCTCGTCATCAAAAGCCGCAAGGAGGATACCATGCTACTGGATATACAACGCACCTTTGATCAACTGCGCGACATCAAAATGAAACTTAATCTAGGCAAGTGTTCCTTCGGAACTAAAGAAGGGAAATTTCCGCGCGTAATCGTAACCAGAAAAAGTTCAAGCCATCCAACTTATGCGTTCCCCCAACTCAATCAAAGACGTTCAAACTCTCATGGGCCGTCTAGTCGCCCTCAACCGCTTCTTGTCAATTCTGCATCTAAATATTTTTCTTTCGTTCATACACTTCGCAATGTACTTAAAAAGACACAGTTCCGCTGGACTCCAGAGGCGGAAGTGGCTTTTCGTGAAATGAAACAGTGTTTCACTTACTTAACGACTCTTACAGCACCTCTACTAGAAGAACCTCTGACACTATACTTATCCGCGTCTGACACTGCGATAGGCGCAGTTCTTCTGGTTCAGCGCAACAAAGTCTAAACTGTGATCTATTATATCAGTCACACACTTGCTGACGCAGAAACAAGATACTCCACTATGGAAAAACTTGTTCTAGCGCTCGTACAAGCATCCAGGCGTCTATGAAGCGGAAACAAAGAAGCTGACGCTCTCAGTAAACTGGCTTCCACAGCTTGGCCACACATGGCCAAAGAGGTACGCATTGAAACTCTCGCCTAACCATCGGTTCCCATCAGGAAAGTTAACGTAGCACAGATAGGCATTGGATCATGGATGACCCCTATCCAGTCATACCTAGCAACAGGCACCCTACCAACCCAAAAAGCGGAAGCCAGAAAAATCCAATATAAGTCAGAGCATTATCAACTCATGAACGGTATTCTATACCGACGCTCCTATCTGGGCCCTCTCTTAAGGAGCGTAGACTCCGCAAATGCCTCCTTCCTCATTAAAGAAATCCACGAAGGAATATGCGGCATACACGCAAGCCCAAGAATGGTTGTGGCAAAAATTATGAACGCCGGATATTACAAGCCAAGAATGCATCAGGACGCCGTCAAAATCCTGCGCAAATGCTTCAAACTGCCAACAACATGCGCCCAATACTCTGCATCCAAAAAACGACCTCGTGCCAGTCACAGCATCTTGGCCATTCCAGAAATGGGCCATCGACCTTGTCGGCCCATTCCCAATGGCCCGAGGAAAAATAAAATATCTAATAGTCACCGTCGACTATTTCACAAAATGGGTAGAAGCCAAGCCATTAGCAACGATTAATGCGGAGCACGTCAAGAAGTTCATCTGGGAATTTATCATATGCCGCTTCGGATTACCCATGGAAATTGTCACTGACAACAAAACTCAGTTCGCCAACAACAAAATAAAAGCATGGTTAACCCAAATGGGCTTCAATCAGATCTTCACCTCTGTCGCGGACCCCCAAGGGAATGGTCAGGTCGAGCGCATCAACAGATCACTCGTCGAAGGAATCAAAGCCCATCTGGGCTCAAAACGAACGGGCTGGATAGATGAACTCCCACACGTCTTATGGGCGCATCGCACGCTAACAAAGACAAACACCGGTGAGACGCCATTCAGCCTAACTTCTAGCTCTAAAGCTGTCATCCCCGCAGAGATTGGCTTTCCATCACCGAGAGTTCTCAATGTGACGCAAACAGACAATGACAAGGAACTACGCCTCAACTTAGATCTACTAGACGAAAGACGCGAGGGGTAGCAATACGAGAAGCCAACTACAAAAAGCAACTCGAACGCTACTACAACTCCAAGGTCATAGCATGCACAATCGACATCGGGGGACTACGTCCTAAGAGATAACAATGCTTCACATTCTGAGCGTCCATGGAAACTTGCGCCAAACTGGGAAGGTCCCTACAAAATTCAACAAGTACTAGGAAAGGGCGCCTACGCGCTAGAATGACTCGACGGTACACCCATACCGACGGTACACCCATACCGCGATCATGGAATGTAGCTCAACTGCTCCCTGTTACTTGTAATCTTACAAACCTTCTGAAATACTATCTACTCAGCTGTTTAAGTAAACTACAAAACTCTTACACGAAAACAGTTATCTCCTTAAAACATGAAGTTAATTAACTCTTCATGTTCATTGCTCACAACTATCTTATGAAAACATAAAGTTAATTAACTCTTCATGTTCGACGCTCATACCTGACGCTCTCCAGACTCGTCAAATTATAATTGCAACAACATTCACAATGACATGCAAAGACATAGCCAAAAGAAAGCTTCATTTCATAAGAGTTAGAAACATTTACATCAACAAAAAACGTTACAAAGGAGAACAACCTACTGGGGAGGCTCATGCGACGTCCCAGAATTCCCTAACCCAGCCGCCTTGGCAGCCTCAGGAGCTGCTTTATCCGCAGCTTCCTTTTCACTACGCTCGCATTCGAGCCGGTCGGATTCTTGCATCCAGTGCTTAAACCGGCCGATCGGATCTGGGTCAGCGAGACACTTCTGGACCGTCAGAAGTACTAGAAACTCCACCGTATCCAGCTTTTCCAGCTGGTCCAGAATCTCCGTCTCCGTATCCACATCCTGGAACGGCTCATGCTCCACGCCAGCCCCATCCTTGGCCGCCAAAAATCCTTCCAGCCAGCACGTAAACCGGTAACCGCACAACGTTTACAATTTCAGTCACCTGGTTCCCCATCTTCGGTTCATTCCAAATACGGTCGAAGATCTACAAACGCGAGTACAAGGTTATAAGGCAAAGCAATTTTGGAAACAAAGAAAATAAAACCAAGTATACAAGGATACTTACACGAGTGACCCCATCAGTCATCATCCAGATTGCCTTCTCCTTAACAGCCTTTTGCGCAGCCACAAGCGGGCCTTCCCCGCGGCCCAAGACTCTTTTTCCTTCATCAGGGTCCCCACTTGCGATTCCAGTTCGGAAACACGGGTAGTCGCCCGCACAACATCTTCATCTTTGGCCTTCAAATCGAAAACGGGCGTCGAATATTTGGAGGTCAGCTCCTCCAGCTCCATCACCTTCTCAACCTCATTCTGCCTCGAAGTGGCTAGGTCAGATTCAGCTTTATGCATCGCCAAGCGATGACGTTCTAGCTCCTTATTAATCTTGAAAGAAGACTCCACCAAAGATTTCTGCTTCTTAGCTGCATCAACATGCTTTTGGCGTACATCCGCCTACAACTTCCTGACCTGTTCAACGAGACGGCCCTTCGCCGTCTCAAACACCGCTTTCTCCCTAGCCAAGCTCTCCGACTCCTGAGACAACACCGCTTGCTCGTCCGCAAGGTCATCCACAGCATGACAGATGCCATAGACATTACCTAACGCAAGTGTCACGTTAGAGCAAAGTTTGGAGACAAGAGTACCCTGGTCCTGGCTGCGCTGGTGATGACGCTCAGTCAGAGGGAGCGCACAATCTACAAACTCCTCTGTAACAAACGGGTTCACAAAACAACAACTCTCAGTAATACGCCATTTTGGGACGTATACTGGAGCGTCCAATCTAAAACAAGGGACACTTGAGGACGCCCCTCCACCTTCAGCATTCTTAGACTGGGGCTAGATGACGCCGCCAGTCTGTTCAACAGTAAGTGGAGTCTCAACATTCTCCACATCAATAACAATTGCCTCGTTCTGTGAAGCACCTTGGCCCTGGGAGGCCAAGGCCTTAGCTTGTTCACTCGTAACAGCTGCCATCTCGGCGTGCTTCTTTAGTAACACCTCATGCACATGGGCATCCTCAGCCTCTTTCACAACAGCGGCCAACCTCCGCTCTTCCTCCTCAGCTTTCTTCTTTAACTCGGCCTCAGCCCGAACCACCTCCTCCTCCTCAGCTTTTTTCTTTAGCTCGGCCTCTGCCCGAGCCACCTCCTCTTCCTCCGCTTTCTTTTTCTCTCTCTCTCTCCGCCTTATACTGCTGAATCGCAGGCGGAGTGGAGCCTAGCACAAAGCATAACAAGTATTATAAAGAGAAGAAGCAAAACAAAAGAAACAAAGAAAGCAAAATAACTCCCCAGGCAGTTTCTTCAAAATCTTCTTGCCCAAAGGGTCATGCCTCGCGGCGGCTCAAACTCCAGTTCAACATGGCCACCACTAGGATGAACCACATCATCGGTCCCTCTCCCCATCAGACGGCGCAGGTTTGTTCTTATCGCCCTCAGACGGCGCCAGTTTCTTGAATGCAGGTTCATCCACCACGTCCTCAGACGTCAGCACCAGCCGCCTACGCTTATGGGCTTCGCCTACAAAACAAAAAGAACAAATTTAACAACCTGTGACGAGCATAGTACTTCAACAAGCAACAAAGGGAACACTTACCTTTACCCTTGCCCTTCATGCCTTCAGCCGTCCTAGAACCACTGCTGCTGGCGCCCACCCCCTAAGGCGCGGACACAGTTCCGCTAGAACCACCACCTACAGAGCGACGGGAACGATGGATTAAATTTGATGACGAGCCGCTAGACTCATCATCAAAGAAAACAACCCAGTCAACCCCTACCTCTGTACGCGCAGACAAGGATTCAAGAATTATAAGAAAACTAACTGCTATAAAGTTTTCAGGCACACTTTCATTTGCGCAGGGAATATAAAATTCACCCGCGTCTTCTCAACACCGGCAACCTCTCCAGCAGGCACCGCCTTGAACATAGTGCACGAAACCCTCTGCGCCCCGAAGTCAAACAAGCATTCACCTACAAATAAAAACATCCATAAACTGAACACACAAAAACCTGCAAACAAACAGAAAGATAATAAGGCAACGCTATGCGCTTACCTGCTACCAGGTCCATACCTGCATCACCATATGGGAGCACGTCCATACCCTCCCTCATCCCAAGACGGCTAACACCTACCAACCTCAGCATCCCCTCGTCACAATGATCAAGATTATCCAACCTAGTTGGTTGAGAAATCAGAATCTTGAACCAATCTTCATATTGGAAATTGTCAATTACCTTAAAAGACGGTGGCTTCTGCCCAGCACGAAGTTTTAACCACCCCATTTCAACCGAAATCACCTTCTTCCTAACATAAAAGAAGCACCTCTTCCGGTCATGAAGGCTCTTGGGAGAACTCTTCGTAACAACAATCGTCACAGCCTTTGACCTTTCAACGGATGACACCAGCCATTGTCCTTCACTTCTAGTTTGTAAAAAATGTTAAACTGCTCAAATACAGGCTCCATCCTCAACGCCCTGCAGGTACCTTCGAAGTGCATCACCCTCATCATTCCGAACGAACTCATCTGAGAAATATGGACACCATACTTCATCAACACATCAATCAAGAATCGACCGGTGGGAATCCTGAACATAGCTTTCAGAAAAAAGGCTTCGTACAAGCACATCTTCCCCTCAGGAGAGTCCATTGGGGTCTTACCCTTCGCCAGGAACTCAGGTTCCCACTCTCGGAGAATCTCATACTTCTCCAGCAATGATCTATATTTATCCTTCGACCAGGCGACCTGAGCCGCTACCATCGCCAACTCAGGCTTAGAACCTTTGTCCTCAGACATTTTAAAAGAAGCAAAAGAAAAAACAAAGAAGAAAAGACTATATTTTGGGAAATTCTTGCCGGAAATTGAGAGAAACTCGCCAGAGAAGAGGAAAGAATTCGAAAACTGTAAACAAACTCAAAGGGGGGCACTCCTATTTATACCCATCGCATTAATTGCGATGGGCAGAAAGATAATGATGACAAATGACTTTTTCCCAATCAGCGACTGCCACGTCAAACGGCCCTCGTGACGGACGGCTCACGTGCCGCGCGTGGCCCACTCTCCTGACGGTTGCAGTACATAAAAGATGTCAAACAGCACCGATGGCTGACACGTGTCTACCCACTAACAAACCCTCCACGCCAGCTGTCAGACACGTTTCCCGGTACAAGTGTACGAACCGTCAGACACGTCCCTTCAAATGCAAACATTTCCTCACTTCAAATTGCACAAAATTCAAAAAGATAACTTTAATGCGCAATAACTCCACTTCAGCAAGCGCAGGCTCGGACAAAAAACAACTTTTTGCCTCATCAATATTTACACCTACCACATGCGCTACACATGCGGACGCACCCTCAGGTGTGATACAAACGCCAAAACGAAAAGGTTTATGCTTTTATTTCTTACATCTTCTACATGCGCAACAACCCTCGACTCATAGTCAAGCGTCAGCACAGCGGCAGAATGCAAAATCTGGTCATTTGTATTTATTAACAACTTCTACATGTGCAAGAACGACTACCGCCTGCATAGGTATCGCGCAGACGCCACAATGAAAAGATTTGTAATTTTTACATATTATATCCTGGGTGCGCCTCGGAGCCTGACGCTTTGTCAAGTGTCACGCCTTCACCAAAACATCAACCCCTCAATTTTTATCTTCTATATGCGCTTCAATACCTGACATGTCAAGCAAACTCTCTACAACAAAAACTCAGTGTTTCTTGTCAATCAACAGATATCATGACGACGTTACAAATGAAAGAATCAGCATTCTTCATCATCATCATGCTTCAAGCTTTACAAATGAAAGTATCAACATTCTTCATCATCATCATACTTTAAGCTTTACAAATGAAAGAATCGGCATTCTTCATCATCATCATGCTTCAAGCTTTACAAAAGAAAGAATCGGCACTCCTCTTCAAGCTTTACAATGTAAGAAGGCTTTCTCTTTTTTTTTTTCAGAAAACGGAAAAAGGGTGGTTTGCTCACACTTTTACTATTACATCGTGTCCACCTATTTTTAGGCTCCGTGACAACACATATTGCGTCATACGCCCACAGATTGATCACTGTGCGCGCACCAGTTGACGATGTACTATAAATACATGTACACTTTGTTACATGAAAACCCAGTGACGACTGGATGTAACTCAAAGTACACATGTAAACTTCATACACCCCAGTCTAAATAGAGTCCAACACTCCCTCGTCACCTTTACAAGGCAACACGAAAGCACTGGACTGGGGGGACTTGAAGGGATATGGTACGAAACCGCTGGTAAAAATCATGCACTAGTAATACCATATCACAAAATCAACTCCATACATCAATGGATGCAGGGTCAACCGCCTGTTTTATGTCAGCGGATCACCATGCGTAACTGACTCAATGGACGCATGCTCACCCGCCCGTTTTACGTTGACGCAGAACGAAGCTTCCTCAACAAAATAAGTAAACCTTCGTCGACACAACAGAGAGATTCCTTTCAGGGCAGCATCGAGACACACACCCTAGGGCAGTGCTGCCCTGGACAACTGTTCCTGACACAGCAGGCTGCCTGTCAGAGTTCTCAACCAATCATAGGCTGTGCTCAGCATGACACTCAGAATGGACGATGATGTGGCAGCTTCCCAGCCAGGATATCTCTCTAACAGAAGACTTTTGCAACACCCACTTGTCTCAGTTTCTAGATAAAGGGATGATTACCCACCGCCTAATTGTAGCCAATGGACGGACGCCACGTGTATCTTCCTGAGGACGGTAACATCCCCCCCTCTTTCTCCTCTTTTTTATCAAAGCCACTTGCACCTATTGGGCTTTAGGATTTGGGTCGGAAACCAAGAGACACCTCTACCTGGGCCGGGCCCCACCAAGGGTAGAGGATAGGGTTGAGGAAGTCGAACGTCGAGGTACTATAAAAGGAGAGTCCCTTCTCCTTTTATCGGCATCCGATATTCACTAACACTTTCGCTGAAAAGACTACGAGCACATCGTACTTTTCCGACCCCTGATTATTTGCTAACGTTTAGAGGCTCGGCTCTTCTAATCTGTTGTCTCTTAACATCCTTGGTCTTATCTTTAGACCCTCCACATTTTATAAACATATCCTTTTATAAATACCCCATGGAATCACTACCAAGATCAGCGCTAACCCGGTGATCTAGGATTCGTGTTTCTTCACACAGGTTTAATAGACTATATCCACGCCTAATGCCCATATACACGCCTTCCAAAGGTGTGGATAAGGTCATATATCCTTGACTAACAGTCCATCCACGCCTAGCTATGATGTGGATGGATAACCTCGTCTCACAACACTTGTACATAATTTAGAAATGACAAAGTTACACAAGACATAATAAATCTATCTAGTCTTCGTCATTAGCAGCTACACTTACATCGACACCAACCACAGTGAACTAATTTGAAACTGTATCTTGTCAGTCAAGATTTGTAGGATGTTGCTGGCTTAGGAACATATAAACAATGTCAGCAAGGTAATAACACATTTTAAGAGTAAAGATTTGTTACACCCCGCCAAGGCGGAAACATGCGGATGCGACCTCGAAAGGTTTTCAAGCCCAAGGTTCAAGCAACACACAAATTTATTAAAATAGTACCATCAAAGGATGGATATTGTCATAAATTATTCAAACCGACATGACATTGTCTAGGAAATAAGACAGTGTCCGAAACTTATGAAATTGAAACTTAAACATTACAGGACTGACAAAACCCATACCAAAGCGGTACCACCCGATGCATGCTCGAACCCCTCTCTCAAATCCCTGTTGCCCTCAATTAGTTACCTGAAAAACATGCACAGAGATTTGTCAACAATAATGTCGGTGAGTTCACAAGTTTGAATGTACTAAGAAAAATGCTTGTGTAATTCGTGTATGACCAATCATAAGCTAGCTAAGAAAATGATCACTGTGCAAACCATGAGTCCCATAACCAAACCTCTTGACTGTTGTGCCTCGTTCATTATACACCAAAGACAATGTATATATAGTAGAATATTAACACTCTTTTGTATGTAAACGGTTAGAGCGACTAACCAAGAGTAGGGGTGTCACCCAATAGATCTATTAAAGTGTTCCATGGCTTTTGATAGCTAATGGTTACAGTAAATGTAATGTAAGGACTAGTGAGCTCATGAACCAAATGTCTCATGTTCCACATGGCAGTCATGATAGAATTATCACCCAATTGTAAATTGAACTAGAATTGCAGCATGTTTACCCCCCGAAAATGTAAAAATAGTAAAATGGGGCCGTGAAACTCACCAGGTGTCAGTACGTGTGGTCTGGTAAAGCTGTGGTGTGCGGTGACTACCGTCCGACAATGATTGCCCAATAATTATTAAGGACATAGTAAGTTGTACGTTCTTGTCGTTTATCATACAAATTGTTCACCCGACATTGTGGACCCTCGTGTTAGTGAATGTGGGCCATGCTTGTGTATGTGACAGTCGTTAGTTGATTTATGTGTACTTTGCAAAACATATAATTCTGGAACCTCTGGGCGTTTTGCTGTAAATTGGTATCCATTATGAACATAATGGACTCCACGTGTCTTCAGGGTTATATATTGGACACGTGTGGCCTTTTTATAGTTAAATGTAGGTTTTTACACACGTTATCCCTAAAACTAGTATTAACATATGTCATAGGCTAATTAACACATGTTATGATGTAGTAGCCGAAACTTTAGCTTAATGTCATTACTTAAATCCGATTACTTGGTGCAGTACAATTGACTTATTTGGATTCTTTGTGTATAAAAAGAGTGGTTATAGGTGTGTGGTATTGTGGCTTCTCTGAAATTGTGCAAAACCATTGATATAGGTTCGGCTTTGTAATATTTAGATAGGACCGAAACCATTACATTCCTTCGACTCTTGAGTTATGATCAAGCCTTGTGGTTTCCCATGAACTACCATTGTTGTTAAGATTTGATACCAAATAGTGATGGAAACCGATTATAAATACCTCCAAATATACCTTAGATTTGGGTATACACTAGCATAAGTTCTGTTACAAAAACCGATTCTTAGTTTGATTAATCAAGTCGTGCTTTGTTGTTAAAGCATTGTTCAAGTTGTGGGTGGATTATCAAAGCCGATTGACAATACATAGAGGTGGTAACTTGAAACAATTATAAGTGAACTATGTTTTAAAAAACTCGTGTGTGAATGGCCGATTACATGTGATCAAGGGTCGAGGGGATTCGAGTTAACAAGGTAAGTTGATGATTTATGAAATGATTAGAAGTGTGATGATGATAAATGGACATACCTTCTAGTGTTAGTGCAAGAGCCGATAGTTGGGACCTTCCAATCTCTCGTGATCCATGTTCTTGATGGGGTTCGGCCGAGGGATGTATTCAAGGGAAGGAGAAGTTTAATTGTGAAGTGTTGGTGCAAGGAATGAGGATGGTTATCAAGCTCTTTATATAGGCCGATTGAGTGGTGACAAAACACCAAAAAGGGTAAGTAATCTTGCATAGGTTTAGTGTTGTGTTTAATGGTTTTAATCATCCTTTAGTGTAAGCATCGATAAGAGGTGGTGTCATGCATTTTTGGAGATATGAGCCGATTGGAAATGGACAAGACAATAGAGGTGGTGTTGACTTGATTTGGGAGTTTGTTCATGGTTTGGATTGTATCTATTTTTGTGTAACTTGATGATAACTCACCATGTTCTTGTTCTTCCATTCATGTGGCCGATTGCATCACTAGGTGTTATACTAAATTGAAAGTTAATCAAAGAGGATTGCCTATAGGGAGTGTTTGCTAGCTGAATTTGGGAGGTGACAAGGCATGATAGCGACTACACATAGAACATGGATTTTGTCTCTAGCTTTCACCAAATCGTGTACATATATGTGAATGATAGTGATGGTTCTTGCATGATTCCATGAGCTGATTGTTTGTAGTCGAAGAAAGGAAGGTGTCATGTCTCGGAAAGTTCCATGTCTCTTGTTTTGTTTCTCTTTTTGTGTAAGTTTTAGACAAGCTTTTGGTGGTGAGTTGTGGAGAGTTGGCCGAAGGGTAGGGACAAAAATAAATCTATAGTTTATTTGGAATGAAATCCCACATAGGGGAGGAAGTTTGTCAAGGCATTAACTATTTTTGTATAAGGTGTCTATCACTTGAGGTGGATATTTGTCTTGTGTGGGTGTTGTGTCATCGCCGAAAGGAAGAACAAAGGAAGAATCATTGTTTCATGATCCTTGTACACAATCTAGATGATAGTGATAGATAAAGGTAGATTTTTCTTGTGTTTTCCTTGGGTATGATCTGTGTGTATGTGTGTATATATGTATGCCTAATCTGAGTAACATTTATGTATATATATATATGGTTATAAATTCAATGGTACACATATATATATACACACATAGTTTAGTGTTGATAAAACGGATTACTAGTTAGCTTGAGTTTTACTCGACCATTAAGCCAAGGTATGGTATGGTTTTGATTAGATTGTAGATCATTCGATGATGATATTAACATGTATTACTTGTAGTGTATGAACACATGTTATTTTTGTGTTATCATATGATAATAATTGAGAGTTACCAAAGCATATCAATTTGCACTTATACGTATGCTAATGAGGAGTTGTCATGTGTTAGTAATACAATAATAAATGAAAAGCGTACGGATGTTGACCTGGATCATTGACTGTTGTCACAAGATTGGACGTTCATTGTTCAGAATTAAAATAACGATTGAAGAAGACTTCATTGGACATGTTCGAAACTGTGTTATGGCCCAAAGAAGCATGTGACGCCTTTAAGCATTATTCTCGAAAAATGATTCCTGAGAACGGGCTTCTTTATGTAAGTTAGAAGGATATGTTGACTCGAAAAATGATTCCTTAGTGTTTTCATATAGTGAAGACGTTATGCAGAGAAATCGATGAGCTAGATCAACAATCTCGTATCGGTGAAATGGGGATGAAATGTAATATCATACACGGGTTGAAACTAAAATTTCACGAAAACGGGTTGAAACTGAAAGTTACAGTTTCGTGTCGACTATTCAGGGTGGCCAACTGTAGGTCCAGGTGACATAAAAATGATCGATAGAGCTAGATCTTTAACATGATATGCGGAA
>JAUTDX010003954.1:0-30828 GCA_030844895.1 Ambrosia x helenae | reverse complement strand
TTTATTCACTTGATTATTTATTATATTTTATCACTTGATTATTTTAAAACGATAATCCCAATAATATATTATATAATATATATTTCAACATATATTTAAGCGGATTCAAATAAGGACATATAAACATCAAATCTCAAAGTGTTACTCTTTCAAAACTTTATCGTTCGACAAAATAATCGCAATTATATCGTCTTGTGGCATGTTTTGAGGTACTCCCTCAATGCATTGTTCAAAACAACAAAATTGTTTATAATTAACTACTCAGAATTAGTCGAACAAGTAAATATGTCAAAAACAACATCGGGTTGTTTTCCTGTAAATAGTCTCTCAAGACTATATGGTTCAAGACATGATACTTCTCATACAAGTATCGAACCAATTGCAAAATCATGTTTTATTCGTTCAAAACATTTCTCGTTTTTGCCCCTGTTTTAAAAAATAAACTATATATGTTTAAGCCTTGACTACAAATCAAGATCATAAACTTATAAATAGTTTTATTATTTAAACCGTATCTAGCTTGTTCGTTAGACAAAAAAAAATGATTAAAAATCATCTTAATTAGTTTATCATGGTTAACCCAATTCTAACCCGCTTCGTTAGAAATAAACGATGATAAATCGTTAAAGTGTATGGATTTCATGACAAATCTTTTTTAATTCGGTCATTAGAAACTATACGTATACCAAATATTAAAAAATATTCGGTTTCAATAACTAACCATTTCTAACATATCTGTTAGAATACAAACGATAACACTCATCGTTATATGGTGTTTTTGGTTATAAATAAACCGTTTCTAACACATCCGTTAGAAAATAAACAATTACCAAAATCGTTTCAAAACTTATTGGTTTATATATCTACAACCATTTCTAACACGCTCGTTAGAAAAAAACGATTACAAGACCGTTCAAAATTTATTGGCTCATATATAAATATAATAAGCCGTTTGTAACACGCTCGTTAGAAAATTAAACGTCTAGCTTGTTCTTTTTTACAAAAACATCAATTTCTAACTCGCCCGTTAGAAAAAAATTAAGTTTTAAAAAAAACTTATGATTTTGTAAAATAACCATTTCTAATATGCTCATTAGATATGTTCTATGACACTTATTCTTTCAACGCCATCGTTTCTAACATGCTCGTTAGAACTACATGTTTCAAAACTTGTTGTTTACAAAACTAATTTCTAATACGCCTATTAGAAATGTAAATGTTCTCAACATTTTGAAACTAAGTATATTTTACTAAAATAATATTTTCCAACTCACTCGTTAAGAAAAATAAAGGCTATAAAACTTATTATCTTAGAATAATAGTAGTAGCTTAACACGCACGTTAGAAAATATAAATGTTTTGAAACTTATTATTTTACAAAACAAAAAAATAATCATTTCTAACACGCTCGTTAGAAGTAAGTATGTTTCAATACTTCGATAAGAATCACTATTTCTCCAAATTATGATCTTTAACACGCTCGTTAGATCGAAAACGTTCACCAAACGTTTCTACATGGGTTGCAAAAAATTTTCTAATACGCTCATTGAAAAATTTATTTTATAAGATTAATCTCTAACACGCTGGTTAGAAATAATATCTAGCAAATATTTTACATGGGCTCACAACTATTACTTTTCTAATATGCTATTAGAAAAATAGTATTTCAAAACCATTTTAAAATACAATAATTTGTATATAATCGGTTTTATGAAAAACACGACAAAACCCATGAACATGACAAAGCCCATGACCACGAAAAACAAGAATCATAATGTTCGTTTGTAAACACGGTATTTCGGATTAAAGATTGTACTCCAATCATAAAAATTAATCCGACTTGTACTATAAGAATATTTCCAAAAAAGATATTTATAAGATTTTAACAAAAAACCCAATTAATATTTTTATACTTTCGTGAACCCAAAAATCCTTTAATAAGAAGGTTTTTAGATTGTATCGACAATCTACACGAAAGTCTGTTTTAAGATTGTAGGAAATATGGTTCACTATTTTATTAAAAATAATAATAAAATAAATAAATAACGAGACTCTCGTTATTCGTAGGAAATATAAACGTACAATACCGTATACAAAACTAAATGTAAATAAAATAAGTACAAATCCAAAATGTACCGACTCTAGATTCAAGCAACTTCAACCGCATCATCTTCTACTACCGCCTCTTCAAGAATTAAGTATTTGTTGATGATTTTGGTTGAGGATCGTGTTTGACACGGGCCCTTAAAACAGATTCGCGCCTCCTCTCAGACGGTCTGTCTCCCAGGGTACAACAACCGTAACAGTGATGTACTGCCGGAGATGGTCTTGAGCGCAAGATGACACCGGGTTATTTTGGTTTCATAATTTTTGTTGAAAAATAAAAAGATGAATATAAAAGTTGTTTGAGAGTACTCCTCTCAGGATAAGAATTGATGGTTCTAAACTCTCTGTACGTCCATTTGACAATGAACCCAAGGTTCATGTAAATAGTCACACAACATGTAACCCACATGCTAGTTATTATTATAATAAACAATAATCAATAGCATTAAAGTGGATTAAAGTGTTCAACATAATTATCATATTCATTAATGACAATCTTGTAACTGACGAATGGGTTGACTGACTCGCAAGCGTATCTCGCTACCAGGCACTGACGCGAGCCACGAGGACGTTCGTTGTTACCTTTTAGTCATTAAAACCAACATGCGCCATCGAGTCAGTCCGTTACGTCGTGTGCGGACTAGGAAGCCTTCTAGCCTTGCACGTACGTAGCCGACGCGACTCACCATGTCATCTGAGGACGACTACTTCTCTGCGCACACCATGTGCCTCGATCGTGTGCGCGGACCTAAACATCATCTTGTCCTGCGCGCATGCACCACTTGTAGTTACGATTAACGTCAACCTCTGCCATGTACCAGACCATGCGCTCAAGGTCAAAAATACAAAGGCGACTCTCAAGCGGCTCAAGCTAAACAATATACAAGGAGTGCTCCTCCTTATAAACCACTTTATGTTTTATCATCCCATCAATATGGGACAAAACTCAATCCATTTTCTCATCTTTGGTTGTTCCAACCTACAACTTTCAAGCTTCGATATCTCATTCATCTTAGCTTTATTGTGGACGTGGTTTGGTTTGTTGTGATGCTATCACAATATAGTACACAAACCCGGAAATAATTATTTATATAACACATATATAAATATTATTTATTAAGTCCAAAATTAGTGAAAAATAGATTTACTACTTTTTTTCCAACAATCTCCCACATGAATGGAGATCGATTAAAACACATAAATTTCTGATGTAACCTTCACTGTTGAGTCTTGCATAGGATAGGTAGGTGTAAACCTTTGAACCTTCCCTTGTGATGCATTACTTAGCTTACTAGCTTTCAGTGTGAACTTGATGTCTTTGAACTTACGGTTGTTTGTGTAAACGACAATATACGTTCACACAAGACTCCCCCTAGCCTGGTCATCCCCTCACTATCGTGTCCAATAATGGTCATGGAACCCTTTCCTGATTCTGCGGAGCTCTAGAAATTGTGCCCACAATTTCATTCGAAGCGACCACACTTCTCTCCAACATAGGTGATTTTAAATCATTTAAAAGTATTATGGTGTACTATGATTTACACTAATCATTGAACCATATATTATGCTTAACCTCTCAACAATGTCACTAGATATATTAGGAATGGAGTAGGATGTAATTAAACACCCTTTTATAGTTTTAGGGGATCTGTAGATAACCAAATATACTAGCTTATATATAACCATATCTGTTAGCTATGTCCCCACAGTGACCACCCTTCGTTCATGATTAAGTTTGCCTATTGAACCTAGATCTTGGGATCTCCAGTTAACTAGGTTAGGTTTCCCTCATGTCCCTTTTTCCATGGGCTTTAGTCTCATTCCATACAACTTCATCTCTTATCAACCATCAGTTGTTGGATCCATTTTCAATTGAGATAAGTTGTTCTAACGTGTTCTTGACCCGCTGGTCAATTTTGCCATTTTGTCAATTCGTAAGACTTATAACATGTGATCTAAACATAGATCTGGTTTATGGTAGCAGGATACGTAGGTGTTTACCCTTTGAACCTCCTTTTCTTCTTTAGAATGACATGAAACTCAATTCATGACTAAAAATGTTTCCATGCCTTTGGTGATGTGATTCAAAGTTAGCTAGACTTTGAATCTTACCAATTGGCATTTGAGTCCAATCAACTCGACTGACTCACTCAATTTTCAAATGCAAGCCACCCCCACATTTAATTTATTATGGATAGCATCCAATGGGGTGATGAGAGGTTCTCCCTTTCGTATGAAGTTGAGAAAACTTCTCAAATACCATTTTTACATCCCCTACGGGATGTTTCTTAAATGGCTCTCCCCCCACATTGCTTGCATTTTGAGCATTATAAGTACTCCTCATATGAAACCGAATAGTATCATTAATCCATGAACTATGTAATCGGTTTGCGAGTTATCCTTGAAGTTATATTTATAGTTTTTGATTATACAAATCCATAATTAATTATGTCATCACATAACGTTAACAAGTATTAGTCTAGCATGCTTTAGACTCCAATACTCTAGCATGTGAACAGAAGATGCATCATTATGATTCTTCACAGCCTAAAGAGACAACGCACTATCTCTTTCCAAAGTTCACGTTTTAGTTAGACACAATTATTAGAATTTGTTTTACCATTCCAAAACCTATGTTTTAGGAATGTGTCAAAACCATAGTTAATTTCATCAATTAGGATCAAAACTCATTTGCCTTTAATCTCCAAGGCTTCAGCATTAACTCTTAAGAACTTAAACATAAGTCTTAATATAAGTCACTTTGATGAATATATTCATCATCAACAAGATGAACAATACTAGTACAACATCACTAGAGTCTTGGGATAAAGTCAATTAGATTGACACTCAATGACATGGCATTCACATATGCGCCTAAAGTCATATATATAATTCCATGTTGTTTTGTTAAAACCATGTACTGGGGAAGTCTCCCAAAACTAAGGACAGATCCTCCACATAGGTCAAAAAACATTGATGGATGGTTGTAGAAACATCTACACATCCATCACTATTATAAATGTCTTACAATAAATTTAACAAAATTTATTAAAGAATTCACAATATTAACATATATTTCTTTCATATGTTGTATACATCGAAAATTCACATTTGTGTATTTTCATGTTGATACTCTCAACATTTGATGATATATCTCGTTTTCGTGTATTTAATCTCAATACACTTGCCACATTCATTTTGATTCTCTCATGATGTGGTTGTACGTTTGATGTTTGGCATGTGACTTATTGCATAAGTCATGATCACAACCCGATCATTGTGTTCTTGCAAGACATTCCTTGCACAACCCGTTAAATAAATATCCTTATAAAATTCGTCGAAGGTAAATCGTCAAAGATAGAAAATACCATCGTTTACACTTCCTTTTTATATTTATCGTTTATTATATTTTAATCACTTGATTATTTATTATATTTTAATCACTTGATCATTATAAAACGATAAGAAGGTTTTTAGATTGTATCGACAATCTACACGAAAGTCTGTTTTAAGATTGTAGGAAATAGGGTTCACTATTTTATTAAAAATAATAATAAAATAAAATAAATAACGAGACTCTCGTTATTAGTAGGAAATATAAACGTACAGTACCGTATACAAAACTAAATGTAAATAAAATAAGTACAAATACAAAATGTACCGACTCTAGATTCAAGCAACTTCAACCGCATCATCTTCTACTACCGCCTCTGCAAGAATAAAGTATTTGTTGATGATTTTGGTTGAGGATCGTGTTTGACACGGGGCCCTTAAAACAGATTTTGCGCCTCCTCTTAGACGTATGTCTCCAAGGGTACAACAATCGGAACAGTGATGTACTACCGGAGATGGTCTTGAGCCCAAGATGACACCGGATTATTTGGCATAATTTTTGTTGAAAAATAAAAAAGATGAATATAAAAGTTGTTTGAGAGTACTCCTCTCAAGATAAGATTGGTGGTTCTAAACTCTCTGTACGTCCATTTGACAATGAACCCAAGGTTCATGTAAATAGTCACACAACATGTAACCCACATGCTAGTTATTATTATAATAAACAATAATCAATAGCATTAAAGTGGTCAACATAATTATCATACTCATTCATGACAATCTTGTAACTGACTCGCAAGCGCATTTTGCTAGCAGGCGCTGACGCGCGAGCCATGAGGACGTTCGTTGTTACATGTTTAGTCATTAAAACCGCATGCGCCATCGAGTCAGTCCGTTACGTCGTGTACGGACTAGGACGCCACCTAGCCTTGCGCGTTACGTAGCCGATGCGACTCACCATGTCATCGGAGGACGACCACTTCTCTGCGCACACCATGCGCCTCGATCGCGTGCGCGGACCTGAACATCCTCTTGTCCTGCACGCATGCGCCACTTGTAGTTACGATTGACGTCAACCTTCCGCCATGTACCAGACCATGCGCTCAAGGTCAAAAATACAAAGGCAGCTCTCAAGCGGCTCAAGTTAAACAATATACACGGAGTGCTCCTCCTTATAAACTACTTTATGTTTTGTCATCCCACCAATGTGGGACAAAACTCAATCCATTTTCTCATCTTTGGTTGTTCCAAACTACAACTTTCAAGCTTCGATATCTCATTCAAATTAGCTTTATTTTGGACGTGGTTTGGTTCGTTGTGATGCTCTCACAATATATTACACAAACCCGGAAATAATTATTTATATAACACATATATAAATATATTTATTTAAGTCCAAAATAGTGAAAAATCGATTTCACTACTATTTTCCCAACAATTTGTTTTTTATGGTTTTCTACCATACCAATCTATACTGTATTGAATCGAACCATGACGCCACAACAGGCGAAGAATCAAATGAACTTTATTTCCAGTTCTGTTACAATCCTTCAGTACTATCCTAATATACAACTATACGTAGCCTACTTGGTTGAGGGCCTAAATTTCCTATGGGAGGCTTGGGTTCAATTCCACTAGCTACATTTGGAGGACATTAATGAGAAATGAGGGATGACTCCTTACCTTTGGTCAGGAGTTCGAGTCCTAATCTCGCCCGGGTTTTACCGGTTCTCTACAGCGGGCCGGAAACCTCGTGGGCAAGGCCTGGCTACCCTGGCCAGCCCCTTGCATGGTCTTGGGGGGGTTCTTGGGTCCGCCAGTTTACGGGTCCCATAGGTAGTCGGGCAGAAACGTTTCGTTTTCCGTTAAAAAAAATTACAAGGGTCTCTTATTTTGGAACTGTGTTTCCAAATACAGTTAAGTGTAGTGTTCTTGATCATAATTGGTCTAGTTATTTGGTGCCTTGTGAATCTCTGCAACTTTGGTTATCATTTGCTAACAGTGATGCCACTCACCTGTATGTCTTTTCATTGGGAAGCTTGAAGTGGAGATAGGGACCATTGTCAAGGTACTTTAGTGTGGACCACTAGGAATCATTGAGCATGAGTTTTTTCTGTTAATAGATCTCTAGAGAATTGAGAAAAGAATTTGCAAAAAAAGAGAACAATAGACAAATAGGCCCTCGCCATGTTTCATTGGTGATTACAGATCACCGCCACTGTTAGATCTCTATGTGTATTTTTTTCATTTATTCTTTGTCAGTCATGTCCTTTATTTTATTTTATTTTATTTTTAATCTTTTTTACAGTAGTGGTTTGTCCAGGAAAAGCTGTAACAATGGCTAGATGAACTCATTTGTTTCTCACGTTATTACATGCATTATGGTATCTGTACTATAGTTGTTTTATCCTTTTTACAGCAACCTTTTTGTTAGTGTCACGTTTATACATTATTTAAAATCACAAATATAAATATTGAGTAACTCATAATTACCAAAATAAACATACGAAAGGTCTTAAGTTTAAAGACTTCACACTATTCAATACTACTCAGAATCTGACATGTATATCAAGAGTCTTAAATGAAGACTCTTTAGTTTGTACCAGACCCACATTCCAACCGATTAAATGATGACACGTGGGTGAAAAAAGCTACTAGACGCTGAGTTTTGTGAGTCTTTATCCTAGAAGCCAAGCCTGAAGAGTCTTTAAGAAACTGTGTAACGTCTATGTCAATCTTAGCGTCCTAGCTAAGAAGCTATCGTTTGGCTCTGGTCTCGGCTTAGATGGTTCAAGAGTCTCGGCTAAGACGCGAGCCTTAGCGCTTCAGACGCTAGACATGGTGGAGTGGCACCCTTCTTGCTTTCCTTATGGGAGGTGGGGAGTTCGAGTCCTGCCGACACCAAAATGCTGCTGGTGGGCCGGGTTTTACCGTAGTGGACCTTCGGGCGGCGGGTTTTCCGCGGGAACTGGTGTGAAATTATTGGTGGACTCGGGTTACTCTCGGAGTACTCCTTTGTCCAATTGTTACTTCGTAAGTGTTCGGGATTGATTTGTTGGCCGTTCATAAAAAAGGATGCTTCCGTATGTTTTTAAGACGTTTTGTACGAATTAAAGACCTTCCGTACATCACTAAACTCTAAACAACTATTGACGCGTCCGTACATTTTTTAAGACGTTTCATGCTTGGCGTCTAGGATAAAGACTCTACAAAACTCAAGCGTTTTTAGCTTTTTTCATCCACTTGTCATCATTTAGTTGGTTGATTTGTGGGATCGATACAAGCTAAAGAGTCTTTATTTAAGACTCTTGGTACATATGTCAGATTTTGAGTAGTTTTGAATAGTGTGTAATCTTTAAACTTAAGACCTTTTATATGCTTATTTTGGTAATTATAGGTTAGTCAATGTTTAGAATCGTTGATTTTCCCTTATTAAAATAGGTGTTGCTGATGAACATCACTATGTCTTAATTTTTATACGTTATATTGCAAAGTCATTTAGAATGTCATTAGCAAGAAGCAAGGGTAGACTAAGCCACTAAGGGTTGGCAATTGGTAATAAGATGTGCACTAGTACTAATTGTTGGGTTAATATCCTCAAATTTTAGTTTAATGTAAATTTGAGGGAAACACGCATGTGTCGATTTAACAGGTGTCTCTCCCCTTGCTGATTTGAAGGATAGTGGTTTTGTAGCAGGGCAAGCGGTGCGGAAAGCAGAGGCGAAAAAAGTTGAGAAGCATGCCAAAGCTTGCGAGGAGAACCAACACGTTTTCGTACGCCTTGGCTTTTGATACCTTTGGCTCCTTGGCACCAGAAGCCATCCGTTTCCTGACCAGAGTCCAACGGGTTATTCATGGCAGTGTCTCGACTCCCGGGGGGCATGGGTTCATTTTCACTAGGTTAGGGTTTGCCGTCCAGAAAGGGGTGGCGACGTAGCTTGTTGCCCGCCTGCCCGCTATCTTGATGTAATTTTTAGCGATTATTTGGTAATAAAGTATAAAGTATGATGTAAATTTTACGAGTGATGCACTCCAACTAATAAAAAAACGTATAGTTTTGATGCTAGGTACCCGCCCCACACCGGTATAAGGGAGACGGGGTGCCACCAGAATTGGTTATGGGTACCCCACTATCAGCACAGTAACACTATCGTCACCAGTGCTGGTAGTGGATCCGCAAACCAAAATCTGGTTCTATCTAACAGGATCTTTCCCGTGAGTTTCACTCTCCATATATATATATATATATATTTATATATATATATATATATATATATATATATATATAGAGAGAGAGAGAGAGAGAGAGAGAGGAAGTATAGGGAGGAAACCCTCCAAAATGGAAAAACCCCAAGAAACCCAACCCTTGGTCCATGTTGTGCCACATCACCCATTACATTATAATACTCTATAATATTCAAAGGGGCAATATAGACAATTCCACTATCCCCCTTCTCTCTCTACCTATAAATATTGTTTTCCCTCTTCTCTCTCTTCATTTTTTTTTCAAATTCAAACCACATCCTCTTTCTGCCTCCTCTATCTAGAACCACCGCCACCACACAAACCTCACCACCACCTCTTCAAGCTTCCACAAAACCCACCTACCGACCACCAATGATACCTTCACTGACGCCAGAGAGCTAACCAAAACCTCCAACAGCTGCTGCCTGTTCAGATTCCCCAATCCACCATACCTAGCAACATTATTTTTATTTCCAGATACAAAATTCGAACCAGAGGAAGAAGATATTACAGACATTGATTCCCAAACACAGATCTGTGCTTTCAAAAACATAATATTGGATGGAGGGAAAGGAAACGACGACGTTTTAGGTTCGATTTTGAGTTTTTTGTTATTATTATTATTATTATTATTAATAGCAATTAGTATTGATGGATTAGAAAAATGTGATACCTGATCGGAAGTGAGGTCTGCTTGGTCGATCGGCGTTGAAGAGATTTACCGTTTGTGTTGTTTATGTGTCGTCAGATTGAGATCAGGGATAATGTTCACTTCCCCTTCATTTTTTTTGTTTTAATTATGCCGGAGAGCGTGGAGGGAGGGTGGAGGAGGACTTGCGAGAGGTGGTGATGAGTGGTTATGGTGGTTGAGGGAGAAGATAAAGCCATAGAAGTTAGACACAGGTTGAACTGGTGGCTGTGTTTCGTATGTGTGTGTGTGTGTGTTTTTATTGGTTTTGCGTGAGACCCATTGTCAGGTAAAGGATTGTCTAGAAATTATATTATTTTGTCAAACAAGCATATACATTTGTTAAACATGAAAGTGGGTATACATTTTAATAATAATTACAATGTTGTTAGTTTTATGTTTTAATAATATTAATTATGATGAGATAGTGATAAGTTTTTTTATTCAAGAAATTTAGATTTCCATTAAAATGATAAGTTACTAACAATTTTTGGGGATAGTTTTTTGTTGCATACCAAGTGTTTGATCAAATGCTTTAATGAACAAAAAAACCTTATGTTAACCTTTTTGATTATATTGTTTCATGTTGATATTAGACTAGTTTGGTTCGTGCGGTTGTTCGTGAATGTTGCTATTCAATATTGTTTTGGTATGTGAGAGTGTTATGAACTCGTCTAGGGTGCATGTCTATTTTTTGCGGTCCGAGTCTTGTATGCTCACACATGTTAGTGATGCTAACACATGCTAGTATATGCCCAACTAACAGGTGTTAGGGTCCATATGACATACATTAGTTTCAGTAAAACATATGTTTTAGAATATGCTAACACATGCTACTGATGTATTGTTGGATTTTCAAACCATATTAATCGTATTTGAGTAGTTGTATTAACATAGTTGTAAAAATCGCTTTTAGTGTTGTTTATACACTTGTTTGAGTATGATACACTTGGCACTGCAAATTTGGTGTTGTTTTATACACATGTTAGTGATACTAACACATGCTAGTATATGCTAACTAACAGGTGTTAGTATATGCTAACACATGTTAGTCATGCCCCATTATGTGTTTGAGGATCCCAACTAACGTGTGTATTTGTTCAAGTGTTGGTTTTCACGAGTAGGCTATAGAAAGAAGGCGACGTTGGTGATGTGGCTGTGGTAAGTGATGTTTTCTTATAAAGATAATAAATTTTTAATTTTTTGGTGAATGGGGTGTTTTAAATTAGCTTGATTAAATTGGATTCTGGATTTGTGAAAACTGAAACTAATGGATGGTGGTATATTTTTGTATTCTACTTAATATTTTTTTTGGCAAGTGAAAGTGTTATGAACTCGTCTAGGCTGCATGTCTATTTTTTATGGTCCGAGTCTTGTATGCTCACACACGTTAGTGATGCTAACACATGCTAGTATAGCTCAATTTTGGCATATTATGTGTGTATGTATTTTGGGTACACATGTTAGTGATGCTAACACATGCTAGTATATGACTAACTAACAAGTGTTAGGGTTCATATGACATACGTTAGTATATGCCCAACTAACATGGTGTTATGGATTTGGATTGGTTCTGATTTGATTTTTTAAATGTATTATTGTTGGATTTCAAACCCTATTAATCGTATTTGAGTAGTTGTATTAACATAATTGTAAAATTGAGTATGATACACTTGGCACAACAGATTTGGTGTTGTTTACACACATGTTTGTGGTGCTAACACATGCTAGTATATGTCCAACTAAACATGTGTTAGGTTTTATATGACATACGTTATTTCAGTAAAACATATGTTTTAGAATACAATAACACATGTCATTGATGTCCCATTATGTGTTTTGTAGAGCCCAACTAACACGTGTTACCTTTTTTGTAGGTGAAGAGATGTTTTGAGTTAAAGATGATGATGAGGATCAAGAACGAAGCATAGCTAGATTTTTTCTATGTTGTTATGATAGTTAAAGATGATGTTTGTATGAAAAGTTTTTTGATACATTTTTAGTATTGATTGTAATGAGCGTTTTTATCATTTCTTAATTAAATATACATTTTATATGTTCTTTTTATTTTGATCTTTTTAGTATATGTCTGTTAACACATGTTAGCGATGTGTCACACGAGGTCAGAATTTTTTATCACAGCACTAACGTATGTTAATATCAGTGCTGGAAAAGTGCCATAAAGTAGGAGAGAGATGATTTGACAAGTGTCAAATCAACCTTTTTAAACCTAGGATTCAGAAAATTTAAGTGGCCCACTTGCTTATTTAAGATTACCATATTGCCCTTGATCTCATTTATGACCACACAATGCAAGTTGCTTTTGAATATTATATACAATTAATCAAGGACCATTGATCAAACATGATCAATGGTCATAATAGAGTTTTCAGGGTTTTTCCATTATTTGAGGTTTCCATATTATCCACTCCCTATATATATATATATATATATATATATATATATATAGGGGATGGTTCATTTCAGAAGAGGTTTTAATGCGAGAAGTGCGAGAAGAAGATTAATAATTCATTTTTATCACTTTTAAAAAAATAACAACATGAGAAAATTGTTGAAATATTTTGTTTATTCATCTATCTTGAAAATAAACATATATATGAAGCAATTTCATTAATTTATGTAACCTACACATGTACAAATTTTGTGTAAGAGCATTACCTACGCATAATATAACACATGTGTAGGAAAATGTTTAAACCTTAAAAAAAACATTTGATTGCATTAATTTAATGAGTTTTTGTATATATAACATAAACAATGATATAAAAAAGTAAAAACTTAAAAAATATATGAAGCATTATTAATAAGAAGTAAGATTTAGGTTTCTTCTCGCACTTCTCGCATTAAAACACCATTCTGAAAATAACCTAACACTATATATATATATATATATATATATAGGTAGAAGATCCGGTAGGAAAATTGTTTTGTGTAGGAAGTGTAGGAAGTACTTTCACCATTAGATCAAATCTGATTAAATCTTTAGATGAAGGGCATTATAGACTTTTTGTCCATTTTTTTATTTATTACAAACCCACTAAATTAGCAACTAACATCTAGATATTTATGAAAATTAATCCTCCTAAATTAACTAATTATTCATTATTTTTCATAAGAATCATAAGATATTCATATCAAATAAGTTGATCAATACCCAAAAACTTGTTTTATTCTTCAAACATATAACCCATCTCTATCAGTTTTTCGATTATTCAAGTCATGGCAGAAGGTTAACATCAGGAGTGTTTTATAATAACGTCAGGAGTGTTTTATAATGATAGAGAAACTAGTATGCATTAATAAGGAGTGTTTTATAATATCATCGGGAGTGTTTTATGATAACATTAATAGTGTTTTATATTGAAACTAAACACAGTAGAAGTGTTTTAACAGATACGAATCATGTTTAGTAAAAAAACACTATTATTCGGTTAGATCAGCAAAACAAGGAAAAAAAAGATAAAAAAGAGAACACTTTTACTTTAAACCCACTATTATAAAAGATGAAGAATAACCGGTGCAAAGAAGGTTTTGTGGTTCTATTTGTTTTTTTCTTTTGGAAGATGAACAAGTTTGAATGTTTGAGAGATTATAATAACTAATAATATTTAAGATTAAAATTAAGATGAGAGTGAGAGAGAGGGGGCATGATTTAAGGGTGAAAGTCAAATGATTTCTATATCAAAATACAAGAAATGAGATTACTACCCTCATTTAAAACACATATTGCCAATATTTAAAAAAAATGGGTTCCCCCGCGTCATCATCCGTTGCGAGAGAATATTACAAAGAGTTTTTAGCCGATGAGGGTGATTCGACAGACGAAGAGTTGGAGCAAGATGCGGTTACGAGTGCGCTTGCGCATGCGTCGAGATATATGGAACAAACTAGTGCGCCTACACGTCCAAAACAAACTAGACAGTATTACGAACGAGATCGTGTATCGGCAAATGCTCGATTGATGAAGGATTACTTTGATGAAAACCTGACTTACCCCGACCCAAAGACATTTAGGCGTCGTTTCCGGATGAGCAAACGTTTATTTCTACGTATATCCGGAGATTTGGAAAATGCATTTCCTCACTTTCAACAAAAATCGGATGCTAGGGGGTGATGGGATTCACGTCTATTCAAACGCATTTCCTTATTTGTGGTTTTATATATTATTTGTGTGTTTTTTAATATTATATGTAATTTTTTTTAATTTAATTAATATTAGTTGTGTGTTTTTAATATTATTTGTAATTTTTTATATTTATTTGTCTTTTATTTTAATTATTTTGAGTTAAAAGATTAAAAAAATATTAAAATAATCAACCAATCAGAAACAGAGGCATTATAAATAAAGTCCGTACCACTACACCTCTTTTTCAATTTATTTCTCCATGCTAACTCAGTTGCCGCGTACACCACTTAGAAACAGGGGCTTTATAAATAAAGCTCACCACTACTAGAGCCGGTCCTGAAGATTCAAGTGCCTAGTACGAGTTAGAAAAAAAAAAGGCCCTTAGGCCCTAACAAGTCAATCACCCACATTGCGACTAGCGAGAAATCGGTAGTTTATGTGTACTCGTTATAATAAACGGAAAAAAAGCCAAAAGTTAATATAAAGGTAGCATGCCCACAATCGAAATTTTATATAATAAGAGTTGAAGAGGTTTATGGGTCCACACGTGATGCAATGACAAATTAATATATATATTTTAATCTTTTATGAAAAACATTTTTTCTCAAAGTTTATTAATTCTAATATCATTATGATGTTATTAATTTGGAACCAAATTTATTAATAATAATCTGATAAATTTTTTTAGAAAGAATATAAACCAAAGCAAGGTGGAAAAGTAGTAAGAAGAATGAAAAATGGCCAAATTGTAGTTGAAGGGGACTCGAACCCAAGACTAACAAACAAGGAGACAACACTCTCAACCATTGGGCCAAACAATATTTTCATTGTAGTTTTTATTCTTTATATTTATATATAAAATGTATAATAGAAAAAATCCATATTTAGGCCCCTCGGAAAAACGGGCCTCGGCCGGGGGTGCGGCTCGCCCACCCCTAGAGCCGGACCTGACCACTACACATGGTCCAATACAACTTATGATATTGTGTTATCATCACCCTTGGTTTTTGAATTGGAATCCGTAGGGTTATCATAACAGGCACTACCGAAAAGATGTTTTGATGCTAGGTATCTACCCCACACCGGTATAATACAACTTGTGATAAGATGTTTTTGAACTTGTTGGAAATCAAGAACAAATGGAAATAACACAAGAAATTGATACACAAAAACTGAATCTTAAATTCTGATTGAGGACTCATCAATGATGAATGAAAGTGTAGCAATGAAGGAAGGAGTAATGTCAAAAGGGGTGCTAAATGGATCGTGTTTACGGGTTAGCGGTTCAATCTGACCGAACCCAAAATTTTGCAGACACATGAACTCAAACATGAAATGAATATTTGCGGGTTAACACGAACCATTTAACTTGAAATTTTTTTTATCTTTTAGTTTTTCGCATATTAATATTTCCAAAATAAAATTTTACAACATAAAATATAAGTACATATATAAAGATTGCATTTTAGTTACAAAATCTACATTTGTAGAAATGGCGAATAAATATGTATTTAAATAAAAAAACAATACTCTTCTTTAGTCTTTTCACTATTATTTTTTACATGTTATTGTAATCGATTTCTTGTAATATTAAGAAACTACTAAAAAATATTATTTTAAAGAATAACAACGTATTTTTCATGAAATATTTTTCTGCTAGATGTATATGTATGGATACGATATATTACATATTATATTATTATATTCATATTTGAAGTAAAAATTTATGTATGTTGATTTTTTGTATGTATATATTTGTGTCAAAAAATAAAAGCAAACATACCACAAATGTAAGATCCCACATCGGTTGTGTAAGGGAGTGATCACTCTCCCATCAGAACGCGTTTTGGCCAGTCCTTCGAGGGTGAGACCAATGCAAAACCGTGAGCTACGGCAAAGCGGACAATATTATGATACGGGTTACCTTGGGCTGTTAAAACAAATTATGGCATTGTCTTATTCTATAGTTTTGGATTACTAGATATTGTATAATTGAATGCGTTTTGATGCAAATATACATGTTTCTTTGTTTTGTGATGTGTACATAACGGATTTGCATAATATATCGAGTAACGAGAATGACAAAATTGTTACTAAAACATATGTCGGGAAATGAAAGTGAGTTAAAAAAGTAAGCTTAGTTATGGGCTATTGTTTGAACTATATGGAGGATTTCTTTGATGAATATGGTAAAAGAATGGGAAGATGTACCCCTTCAAAGGCCAATTATATAAAGAGGTTCTGGAACGCCATACCCTTTACCCGACCCATCATAACCTTTAGGACCTGACACTATCTGGCTTTTAAGGTTTGGCTCGTGGTTCCCAATTTTATCAATAAAAGGGTATACTGTTATAGTGAGTTTGTGTCGGTTCAGTTCCGACCCTTTGCACATCCATGTCCCTAATGTCAATGAGTATCCAGTGCCCGACCGATAATCTTCTTTTGATTACTACTCTAGTTTATTCGATGATCGCTAGATCAACTGATGATTGCTACTTCAATTAATCATTGATCACTACTCCAAGTGATGGTCGGTTTTTACTTTTGATCTCTTTTTCCCTTGATCGATTATATCCTTAAAAACTAGCTATGATACGAATGTTGGTAGTCAAGACGAATTGCAATAGAACATGAAACTGAACACATAAACTGATTTTGATTATAATTGTCCCCATATACTTGACGAACTGGTGTGAACAGGTGACACGTCGTTTAGGTTAAAACACCACTGGTTACCGTAAATCAACTTTGACAATCTATCCTCTGTATTTACAATATCACACTTCGACTCTAAACATAGTTTACATTATTAAAATAAAAACCCTTGTACTAAGTGGGTAGGGGGCCGGGAGGCGTCAACGTGGAGCATCCAGGTACCCACTCCATTGCACCAATCGTAGCTTGTCAGGTGGACTACCCGCATACCACCACCGAGAATCCCTTTCACCGGCGGCACCACCCATGAAGCATTCGGGTACCCCTGCCTCTCTCCTCTGCATCTCTCTTTCTTTCTCTCTCTCTCTCTCTCTCTCTCTCTATATATATATATATATATATATATATATATATATATATATATATTATATCCTCTGCACACCCTTTTTAGATGTGACCTAGAACACGGAAATGGTACCCGGGACTACACAGAACCAACCACTCATGTCACCTGCGAAGGTGAACCCGTAGGGGTAGTGGGGTACCCGTCCATTTCGGGTGTTGTCGAGACCTCCTAATAAGTTTAGTTAAAATCCAACAGAACTTGATGTCACATGTCGATTAAATTTTAACTGTTTAATTTATGATGCAAACATGGCTGTTTTATTTGTTTAAATGCATTAAGTTAATAAACCCACCTAGTCCAGTGGGCTGGCAATGGTAACTTGTAGAAGACACGAGGAGACCTGTATAAGAAATGATTAGACCTGTTAACTGAAAAGTACACCATGTGATTCACTTTTTTTTATTTAAATAGAACTAAGAGGCTAGGATCTGTCATTTCTCTTTTTTGGTACATAAAACATATAAGTGTGTTATAAACATGAGATATAAAGAAGTTAAACGAGTCGTGTTCATGCTTAGAACTTGTGTTGTTCGCGTCATCAAAGACCTGTTAAATCTAGTAAGACACGATTTGCCAGCCCTACAAACTTCAGAATGTGTTGTCAGCATAAGTATTCGCAATGTAACTCTTTATAGCCTATGGTTACCATATTAACTTTCTTTTATGACAATACAGTTCTCCTTCATAGCCAGGATCATCTCAAGCTTGTTGAGGGCCCAAAACGGATAACGGATATACGAGGGCCTTTACGTCAAGAAAATCGCTTCAATCCTATAATTCATGTATCATTTTTGTGTATACATAAGAAGTAGGGCCTAAAACCCATGTTTTATTTTACTCAATTAAGCTACCCCCATAGCCGGTGGGTGGGAAATAAATTTTTTACTTGACTTCTTTTGTATTCTCATGGTAGTGATAGGCATCTTTGTCTATTTGGTAGTGTTTTGTTCTTTACTGTGGATCATATGCTGTAATCCGTATCCTTGTCTGAAGAATATACATGTGTGCAACGTGTTTAATACTGTTACTTTGTCACATATAGTTACTCAATAATTCACGGGCTTTATGTTTAGTGATTTGCTCACCATTTATCAAAAGATAGACGATGGATAATCTCAATTTGTGATGTAGTTTATTTCAAAGTGGTCTATGCTGAATATGTGTATCCAATTCATTATTCAATGTCAAAACATATGTTTTATATAAATATTTTCTAATGTGTTTGCGTTTTATTTTGCATGTATTTCTAGATGGGCTTCTCTTGGACCAGCAATGAACCAAAGAGAGAAAAAATCTATTGGGTTGATCTAGGGTATGTTTGGCAAAGAGCTTTTAAGAGCTTTTAGGAGCTTCAAGCTTTAAGTTTTTAAGAAAAAACTCCTACTTAATAAAAAGTCTTGTTTGGTTGAAGGAGCTGGAAACTTTTAGGTTAGAGAAAAAGCTCAATAGTGAAAAGCTACTAGTACTAGCTTTTAAGAAAAAGCTCTGCTAGCTACAAGCTTTTAATTAGTAAATGACACAAATACTCATTCTATTTTAAAAATAAAATAAAAACCTTCTTTACAAATTTTTAATTATGCCCATTTTAGTCATTTTATACATTTTATTAAAAGCTTCAGCTACTCTGCCAAACACCAAAATATATTTAAAAAGTTTCCAGCTACCAGTTTGCAGCTACCAGCTAACATCTTCCAGTTAACAGCTTCCAGCTACCAGCCTCCAGCTAATTTTGCCAAATACCCTTAGTGTTACATCATGGCTATTTTGCTATTGGGCCTTAGCCCAGTATCCATAGATTTGTTTTGTGTGCCTACTGCCTAGTTCATTTGGTTTGTATGTCGCGTGCTCAGCCCCTTCATTGTATAATCAAGCTGATCTTTTCAATTTTTCCTTTGTATTTCGCTCTCCGTTGATCAAGGATTCCGAGCCTGTCTCTCGTTCTTCAACGGCTCCTAAGGAGTATATAGAGAAGCTTTCTCTTGTAGATGGAAGACTAAAAACATAACTTCCCTCTTTATTTTTGGATCATCGATTCATTCTTCTAGTTTGGTTATGTTGCATTCATCTAGACTTTGTCGATTTGTTCCAATTCGACTTGTCTGATTATATCTGACATATGATCCGTGTTTATGTTCTAGTAATTCTTGTTCAATCAATAAAATCGTTTTATTTATGTCAGTCTCAGAACAAAGCGTATAATTAAATACTATGATGAATCATGAATGTTGACGTTTTTGTTTTACTTCAAAAGTCTGATATGTATTTAAAAAAAGTTATATGCATAAATGCATTTTGAATTTAAAAGCACGTATTCAAAATTGGAAATAAAGTTCGACTTCAACCTAAGGCCTTAAGGAGTTAAGGTATACTTTAACCCTTCTTAACTCCACCTAGATGCCACATCATCCATTGTTTGTCATTTGACTCCGCTTCACCATAAGGAAATGGCTTAATCTCATTAACTTCACCTAATCATATATTTTTAGTGGTTTTGGTTTATAAAAGGAAAAAAAATTAATGTAGACTTTTAACACCATGTTAACATGTTAACACATAACCTCTTTAACATCCTTTAACACAAGGAGAGAGTGGTGTACAATGCAAATTAACATGTCATGTCACCTTTAACACCCATAACCTCATGGCCTAAACTCGGTTCAAAACTCCAAAAATCAACTTCAAAATGTTGGAATTAATCACAATCTCGTTAGTTCGTTAAAGTTTAGTTCAATATTAGTTAGTATCCAGTTTGTAAGGTTAAGGTGCTAGTTGTAATGTATGTAATTACTAGTGGGTTAGATATACAAGCGTTGTAATTTAACAACGGGTACGTCGCGTTGTTTAAACGTTGGCAATGTATTAATAGCGCCGGTAGGATCATATGTAAACCGTTCAAGTTCGTTCATATGGCTGATAATATGAATTAGTTTCTTGTATAATGAGTGTTTATCTTTATTTAATATCGTTATTTATAATCAATCCCGATTAGAATCAAATAAAGTTTTAAGTTTTTCAAGCGGCCTGGGTTTAAATACTAAACACCCCTATACTTGATTGCTACACTTTATTTTGTGTCGCATGCGTAGATGCCACCAGGGGCGTATACAGCTAAGAACCAGGGAGGATATCTGCTAGACTGCTACCCCTCGATTATCATGGTGAAGTGGAAAAAAAATGTTTTTTTAAGGTATTTTTATAAAATGTTACCCCTAAAACAAATTTTTTGTTACCCCTTAAAATAATTTTTATAAAATGTTACCCCTTGTTTTATTTTCTAGATCCGCCATTAGATGCCACCCTTTAAATCTCGCTTGAGCGCAACCCATGATCAAATCACTGTGAAATGTAATGAACCATGAATTTCGAAACACAAATGGCTCGTGGTGGTGCTAGTGTGGAATTTACAAAAAGCTCCATCCAAAGAGCACATTACATCATTTGGCAATGATCATGTTTACAACGTGTTTTTTACGGGTGTGAAAGCTAATAACAAAAGAGGGATGCCACTTATACACCAATTTCAACTTGTTCCGAAGACGATTAATTGCACTCAGTTGATGTGATCAGAAGAGGAGTGAAAATATTTTGTAATTTGTGTTTATCAATTCTTTAAACAAAATATAAAACATAATAGTAAATCAAACATTCGCGTTAGTCCGGTAAAGGATGATAGGGAAGACGATGCAATGACAGGATGATTACACTGATCGGGTTCCCGTTTAGGGTGTATAGTTAGAATGGCTTAACGAGATCAGAGATCTCAATTATAGAGATGAGAGGAGGATGGTTTTGTGTGTGTAAGCAAAGGTGTTCATTAGCCTCTATTCTCTCCTAATGATCTCTATTTATACACCATTGGGGAAACCCTATTTTATGGTTAAGTAAGGGTAATTACGTCCATCACTTAAAGACCAGTTAAACCAATAGAGGTATTTAGTTCATTGATCATTTATTAGATAAATGATTATAAGGGCCACGTAATAGAATATATAAATATATATTCTTGATCACATCTGATAAGATATGTGCGGGTAATCCACAAGGTGTGAAATCTTGTAATTCGATCAAAGACAAGTTGGTATGAGTTTTATCACTTTAGAAACCCGTTGCTAACTCAGATTCAATCAAAACATATGTGGTGTGTGATCAGAAATCCGAAAAGTTCCAACCCGAGTATTTAGGGAAGTAGTATGATAGCAAAGAGCGTCACGGGTTCGGATCAGAATTAGAGGGAAAAAAGTCGAAGCCGGGTGTTGACATAAAATATGTTTTCTTGAGTTTGTGTTTATTGAATCAAAACACATTTTACACAAGTATGTACACTTTACACTTACATACATATTTGCTATTAATTAAATTCATCGATTTACTATAGCATATATTAGTTGTATTTTTTGTTTTTATATTTTGTAAGTTAAGAGAGAACAAAATAAACAATGCAATTTAACATACATGAGACGAGTCAAAATAATGTCATTTCTATGGTTGTTGGCGTTACTGAAAATAAAAAAAATACACTAAAAAATTCTTACATAAAAATGTGCGTTGAATATATGTTTGGTTTTGTTTCTGACGTAACAGGAAAAAAAACAAATTATTAATTGGGGTCCTCATGGGTTTACAGAAAGGCCCATTGGAAATAAAGTGACGGGCTGGACTATTTTAAGGGAAAACGAACACAGTTGCTGTTTCGAGGGTTGTCACTTCTCACGGCTGATCGAATGCCCATACGAACCAACTTGGTTGCTCAGCGGGAATCAAATAGAAAAAAAAAAAAAAAAAGAGATGCATTATAAATGAAATACGTCTCTCGGGCGGGCGAAGGAGATGCATTTCTGGTAGTGGTGGTATTGGACAAGAAAAAGGGATTCATTTCTTTCTTCTTTCTGCCTTTCTTTGCTCGTTTCATTCGTATGATTGATTTGGTTATTATTGTGTAGCTTTGATATTAGTATTTATATTTAACACTTGAATGTTTATGAGTTGTGACAATTTGGACTGGTGTGTATTTTGATGATTATTGGTTGGTTGTGTCATAAAATATTATTCAATTCTTAATTCCATTTTAGTTAACTTAGTTAGCAAAGAGACTGTTAGTAGGAATTTACATATGCAATGCCCCAAGTTAATGAATCAATATCGGTTATGTTATGTCTATGTGTCAAAATTTAGGGTTTGATACACAAACAACTCAACAAACACTCATAGAGCCAACACAAACTCACGATCCAAAACGACAACAGATGTAGGCGACAAAAACGTGACAAAATCTTATTAACCCAAACCAAAACTTTACCCCTCAATTACCTGAGTCTCAATCAATAGATGAGACTCTGAATCAACTGATAATATGAACCGAATGATTGTTCAGATCAGACGGTTCACTCAGTAATAACAATAGTACAATACTTACAGACCAAAGAAGATAGATCGTACGCAGACGATTACATCAGAATTATCACAGAATGATAATCAACCAAATACCAAGACCAAGAAACCCTAATCTGCTCGAGAGTATCGAGAAGACGAGAGAAAGACAAATACAGACGAATACACAGACGAACGACTGACAAGACCGCTAGACAATACACCAGAAATCCTAACTCCAGAGAGGATATTTATGGAATACCAAGAGAAAGAACTGTGTTGAAGAAGCAATTGAGGGTTGAAGAAGAACACGACACGAGATGATAATCGGATGATCAAACATCAATTAGCAAACCCGTGACTGCTCTTGAAGAACCCTAATCGCCCTTTTTTCTTAGAGAAGATGAAAACTCAGAATCTGTATTATAAAGACCTATTTAGGTCGGTTTGATACCACTTGTCAACTGAACTTATTGAGTCCATAAAATAAGCCCATTCAGCATCGTATTATAAGCCCATTAGGAGATTATAAGCCCATAAGCATGATCTCTCCAAACATAACATACAAACACATCCAAGTCTGCAATTACACGTCCAGGTCAGCACATCCAAGTCATCAACATACCTGCAAACCTTAAACAAAATATTCAAACATATGATATATTGAAAGTTATTAGATTGAAAGAATGAAATACCATCTTTTAAGACCCCCCCCCCCCTCAATCTAATAACTAAACAAATCATACATATCGACTAGTTTGCACAATTCAAACCTATAGACCAGTTCAACATATCTGCTGCTATTCTGTTTAAGAGTTTTCATAAAAAAAATTCCCAAAAAAACTTTTATTAAAATCCAAACCCAAGTGCATAATTTTGTCAAAGAAATACAAGATTAGCAGCAACAGGTAATTTTACCTGAACAAGTAATCTACCGGTTGATAAAAAATCAATTCAGTACATTTTTATCAATAACACAAATTATCAGTAAAAATGAACATTAAAATTAACACTTACCAGCTAGTGCAGTATAATCCTAATGGACAAAAAATAGATGTTATAGAAAAACCAGCAAACCTGAAACACTACTCTGCACATTTAATACCAAGTTGCTTATGTCGTTGAACAATTTCAGATGTAGCAGCACATATAGAACGACACTCGATTTTAGGCGAACGCCGTGAAACTATGGACTGCCCCCCTTTTTTCCTTTAGTTTTCTTTAAGAAGTTCCAAAAAAAATATAAAACACCTACCCAGTCATGATTATGACTAACCAAAATATGCTTAAAAAAACCTTAACAAGATCAACAAAATCATGTCTAACCCACAATACTCAACCACTACAGACTATTAATAAGGTGACCTGCTTACAAACTCTCAAATGCTTTAAAAAATACTAATCTATGTTAGATTAAATAAATCTAAACGAGCGAGAGACTTGTAATAGAATCAATAGAAATAACAAAATTTAACAGATGACTCTATAAAACTTGAGTAAGAAGGAAGACTGATAAGCGACAAATATATCATTTTTCATCAGTTTTTTTTATGAATTCAATTTCTAGGAACCATTTACAAACTCCTAGACCCCTTAAAGAAAACTTAGAATTTTGAAAATAGTGATTACATATAACCAACTTATTATAAACAAGTAGTAAAACAGTTCAAAACATTTTTCCTTTACAAACAACAATTGACAACTTAGAAAAAGTTAGTTCAAATAGACTATAAGACTCAAAAACATTTTGAATAACTCAATATCTCTCAACAACACGACTGAAGCTATGAACTAGCATAAACAATGATCATCAACTAGAAGATAAAGATCATATTAGAACAAATCCAGCCCAAGATGTGTTTAAACCAAAAATATCAAAAAATGGCTTTGAACACAAGAAATATATGAAGCACAAGATTCAAAAAAATCTGATAACAGTAGAGCATAAAACACACAATTTGCAATCTGAACATACAAGACTAAATTTTATTCATGTTGCTAAAACCTTGTAAAGAATGTAAAACTCATTTGATTTAACCAAAAACTTTTAAGTTTTTTTTTAATCAAATATTTACTACTTCACAAACAACAAGAACCATACAAACTCTTCTCTAACCTCTACGGTTCAAATCACCAATAAGACAAAAACACAAGAAACACTAACATGATCTAACGAACTTCCTATACCTACAACTAGTAGATTTTATTCAAGGATCCTAGATCTAGTGCTAAAACCAGAGACAACAAGAGACGAGATATATCAATTGAAACACACAGTTGCCAAATCAAAAACATGTTCCAATACCAGAATTAACAGTCAAAAAACATCTAATTGAATCAGAAACAAAATCACATGATTTTACAATTAGAAAGACATCTCAAAAAGAGGTAAACAAAGTTGTCATAAATTTCAAGAACAACCTTTACATTAAAACTGACTAAGAATGCCGAACACATGATTCAACTAACCATACAACATGATTCTATAGCCCACATAAAACATATCACCATATAGATCAATTTAATACGAGCAGACAAGAAGAATCACAAGATTATTTATCAGAGATATATCTGATAATACACAAGTCACATGACTTTTAGATTCCAAAAACACATTTGGATAAGACCAGATACGCGTCATACAACGTTACAAGACACGTATCATAAGACAATTCTTTCAAAAAACCTAAGACTATGAATCACACGATTCAATAAGACTATCAGAAACATATCTGACAAGACAAAAAGATCATATGACCTTTTAGAAAAGGTGAATTACAATATTCAACAAACAAGTCTGATAACAAAGCACAAACCAGACTATACACTACAGCCAAACAAGTTCCAATTGAACAAAAAACAAAACATACGATATGCAATTAGACCAGACATTTCAAAAGGAACAATACAAGACCAGAAAAAACATTCAAGAATACTCTCGATTATACTATGGAATATGTCAACCACACGGTTAGACTAACCAGAAACAAAGTTTTTTTTATCATACAACATACAGTTCAAACAAATGATCATGATACGATTTCAAAAAATTAAAAACACCAAGACACGGCCAAACCTAATAAAATTTTTATCATTGTTTTGAGACATTTACTACTAGCAATTTTTGATAAAGAATCAAAGTTCAAGACACATAGCATATCATAAGGACTGATTTAGCATAACAAACAACGCATAAGCACAAAACATACCAGAATCAAAAAATAACACCAATTTCCTTTTAAGATGACAGAGACATACAAGATTTAAGATGTCAGAGACATACAAGATTGATGAAGACACAAAGCCCTCCTCAATCTTGATCAAGAAAACCTTATATAGTATGACCTAAAAAGATAAAAAAACAAATTACATATATAACACAAAGCACCTCCTACAAGACTTGTCAATACAAAAGTAAGATATGTAAAAAAACTTAAAAAACGAGGTAAGATTTTCATGTAAAACTACCAGTAACCTTACTAACAAAAAACACGGCGAAGCCAAGTCAGTGTCCAGATCGTAGGTTCATCATTCAAAGGTGCCTACGCAGGTCTTAAACAAGGGAGCCTGATTGATTTTGACTATACCAATAAGTATTCTCAGAAATAAACAAACAATCAGCAAACAGAAAAGAACTCAAATAAAAGTCAATCAAGCACACACAGACATGACACACGAGTTATTGAGCCAATTCCGGTCCCCCTAACCCGGACAGTGCTCCTAGACAGAACATGAAAATAAAACAGAGACAAGGAACAATCTCACCGGTAAGAACCCAAGTTAGGGTTTCGCCAAAAAAAACTCACAGTATGCAACCTTCACTTTGGGTTGCACACTGGATAGCAAACGTGAATATGCTAATCTCCAATGACTCCCGTACAGCTTCTTGTTCCTCCAACCCAAACCCTAGATCTGAACGATGTTGCAGATCCAAGATTTTTCAAGTTCTGAGCTCAATCTGATCACTTCTGACTAGATAAACAACCACGAACAAATCCGTACAGATATGACCAATGAAGACACAAGAACTAACAGAAATCAAGAACGAAGACAAACCCTAACGATCAACTAGAAGACAACGAGATCTGAGCCCCCTTTTTTTATAATTATTACTTTAAACTTTGAACAAAACAAGAAAACAAAGAACATATACAAACATTGCAACAAAAAATCCACCTAATATTCCAGATTAGTACACCAGATCGAATATCTAGACATACAAGATCTGAATCAGTACTAAACCGTAATCGACAAGATCTATATATCGAATCAGTAACTGGCCAGATCTGATCATACTAACCCGGTAACAAGCAGACACAACGAAAAAAAAAAACAAGAACAACCTTTATTAAGGACCAGATCTATAACACAGAAAAGATCCCTAACAAAAAACGAAGATATAATCAATCGAGAATCAAAAACCACAGTGAGATACAAACGGATCTGAGATCTATACAAACAAATCTCAGATCATAACCAAATAGACAGAATAAGCACAACGGATAAACCAGAACCTTTAGGGTTTTTAAAAAAAACAACGATAAAAGAGCCTATGGCTCTGATACCATGTCAAAATTTAGGGTTTGATACACAAACAACTCAACAAACACTCATAGAGCCAACACAAACTCACGATCCAAAACGACAACAGATGTAGGCGACAAAAACGTGACAAAATCTTATTAACCCAAACCAAAACTTTACCCCCTAATTACCCTGAGTCTCAATCAATAGATGAGACTCTGAATCAACTGATAATATGAACCGAATGATTGTTCAGATCAGACGGTTCACTCAGTAATAACAATAGTACAAAACTTACAGACCAAAGAAGATAGATCGTACGCAGACGATTACATCAGAATTATCATCAGAATTATCACAGAATGATAATCAACCAATACCAAGACCAAGAACCCTAATCTGCTCGAGAGTATCGAGAAGACGAGAGAAAGACAAATACAGACGAATACACAGACGAACGACTAACAAGACCGCCTAGACAATACACCAAAAAACCTAAACTCCAGAGAGGATATTTATGGAATACCAAGAGAAAGAATTGTGTTGAAGAAGCAATTGAGGGTTGAAGAAGAACACGACACGAGATGATAATCGGATGATCAAACATCAATTAGCAAACCCGTGACTGCTCTTGAAGAACCCTAATCGCCCTTTTTTCTTAGAGAAGATGAAAACTCAGAATCTGTATTATAAAGACCTATTTAGGTCGGTTTGATACAACTTGTCAACTGAATTTATTGAATCCATAAAAAAGCCCATTCAGCATCGTATTATAAGCCCATTAGGAGATTATAAGCCCATAAGCATGATCTCTCCAAACATAACATACAAACACATCCAAGTCTGCAATTACACGTCCAGGTCAGCACATCCAAGTCATCAACATACCTGCAAACCTTAAACAAAATATTCAAACATATGATATATTGAAAGTTATTAGATTGAAAGAATGAAATACCATCTTTTAACACTATGTGATGTGACCAATCATATATTTATATTAAGCATTGAGTTAACAAGTTTGTGTAATTCCGGTTAGTAGAATGAAAATTATGTATAAGCATTTGACAGTATGTTAAACACACGCACACTATTTGTATATGTTTTGGAGTTATTGATTCTGTGCTGATTAGGCTATGGGGTGTGGAGACATGAGAAAGGTCATGTCTCCATGCCATGTAGGATGCCACATTGGATTCTTGGTGTCTCAAACTTCTTCAGACATGAGTGGGGTGTGGAGACACCACCACCTCATGTCTCAAGCATTTATTTTATTATTATTTTTTCTAAATAAAGAAAGCATGCCATTGGTCCATTGGAAAGGTTTTGAAAAAAATAAAAAAAATAAAGAAAGCATGCCATTAGTCCGTCTCCAATGTCTCAGAGAGGACATGAGGGACGGGGGGAGGGGGGGGGTGTTGGTGTCCAAGACATTGCAAAAAATGGAGGACGGGGGAGGTGGGCGTCTCACACCGGTTGGCCTTAGACAAACGGTTTGTAGTACAACACCCACTCGTGCTAAGTACACTCCACGTAGTTTTAGTTAAAAATCAGATGGATGGTTGTAAGTTCATGGATTAGGTCACTCGTGGGATAATATAAGTCATATCTATGTAGTCATTAAGAATTGTTCTCATTGATTAAGTCGTGCAACTAAGTAACCAACACTGAAATCGAAGTGATTGTCAGGTTCTCATCTTTGTTACTTATTTCAACTCTCTCGTGTTTTTGGTCGATTTCTTTCTGATTTTTTAGTAGTTCATCTTTAGTTTTAATTCAAAAGTTCAATTAAAACTTTTGCAGATACTTTCTACTTAATTTATATTTACAATTAAACATTACATGTAAATATGCAATACTAACTACTTGCTATTCGTGAATACGATAATCTATTTCCCCTAATTATGTATGTTATTTAAGGTCTTTGCATTACTTAAATGACAGTCGTCAACAAACCCATTGGTCTTATAACGAGAAAATATGTAATCTGAGTTTACCCCGATAGGGTTTGCACCTCATTGGTCTAGTATTCTCCCTAGTGAGTATTTGTACTTCATTACATCATTTTAGTAATATATTTGGTTTTCATCGTTCGATTGTGTCACACATGTGTTCCCTCAGTTTCTGACAGGGTGGCAACGACAAATTTTTATGATTACATACCGCAATGTTCCTAACCAAGAATTATGTGTTTCATAGTCGTAGCAAAACACATAGACATTAAATTCACACATCCGGACCCTGATTGCAATATGAGCAAGTTGAGCTTAAATCATGCTACACACAAGAGAACGGGGCATATGTGTACAAAGGCGTTGGGTACGTAGGAACTAGTGAGTTATCATGATCAGCATATTACTTTGATACTCCAAGAACCACAACTAAGATTTAGTTATGAAGAAGTACTGTGTTCTTTTAGAGAAAGTAAGGCTTACATTGCTCCACATAGACGAAATTTTATATGGCATGAGTATATATCCCTTGTCTTTATTGTCTGATTCTAATGGTGGAATGTATGCAACTATGAAACCGTACCATATTGAATGTAGAATTGGTTTATTCCATGGTATATGACCACATACATGCCGCTCAAAAGCGAAAAGCCAAAAGGCAAAATAAATATATGAAGTAGAGGGATCAAACGTATAAGTGACCAAAGATGAAACTAAGGGCCATTTATGTAGGTTCACTAACTGAATATAAGCAACTCCATCATTTTCTACCCTATAATTTTAAAAATTTATCTTTCATTAAAAAAGGCTCACATTCCATCCATCAATGTTTATCTTTTTTATTCACAAACACTTATTTTATTATATTTTAGTTTTTTAAATACTATCAATAATTATAATAGATGATGAATAGTAGTTTATTGTATATAAAAAGTTAGTATAACGATTTTTCAAATTATAAAAATGGCGTATACATATGTTGGTTATGATGTGGAGGAAAAAAAAATGATGTTTTTAGACATTTATCTTAAATTTTAAAAATTGGAAGAGGTACGGGGGAGTTGCTGTGAATGCTGTAAATGCCTTATTTAATCTATTTTCACTCATTTGAAACTTTCTAAACATGCTTTCATTTCCCTTTCTTTTCAGTTTTCAGTGCTTAAGCGAACTTATGTTCATGGGTTTTGACATATAATTGTAGATATAATTGAAACTTCTCATAATTTATAGCTAAAATATAAGTGCGGATAATATACAAAACAGGAGTTTTGGCATCAGAGATCTTTTTCAATTTATATTTATGTTTGTTTTTATCTAAATTTGAAGATAGGTAAGCTTGTTAATGTTATACATTCCCTACTCTGTATTCACTTAGACTCAAGTAGACACAAGATAACAAGCG
>JAUTDX010003953.1:0-35662 GCA_030844895.1 Ambrosia x helenae | reverse complement strand
GGTGACTTAACAAGCTCAACGACGTTTAATGTGGTCCTACTCCATTTACAAATGTTCGATGTTTGACAGCGTGTTTAGATGTTCGTTCGGAAATCTAATATGGGATCCCAAATAATTGGAATCAGTCAATTAAATGTAAAATAACATATGCGGTGCTTTGTTTTCAAGGTGAAAGCTTTGAGGAATGAGCGGCAAGGGAGGTGAAAAGAGGAAACACCGTGCTAGACATCAAGGATATACAGTTTGTAACAGTAACAAATAATGTTTTTACTGAAGCTGCAAAACAGCTACATGTTGTTGCTGTTATTATCAGCGCTTCTTTAGCCGATCCTGAGCAGCTGCCTCACAACGTTGAGCCCGAAAAATGCGATGGTTTTGGGATTGGTATGACTGGAAGAACCTGCCTCAACCGCTGTTTCAACCTTTGGAGGACTATGCTGAAAAATGGGTTTAGTCCCTTCCCTGCTAAATTAAATTGATCTGATATTTCTGTTATTTAAGTTGAATAACTAATGAAAGGGGAAAAAGACATTAAAAGTTTGTGTCTAAGATAGACAAGTGTTCAATCACTTTCGGTTTATGTTATGATTGAGAGTGAAATGATTCTTAACTAAAAGTTGCGTTTGATTTATATTGCATACACATTGATACATCTATTGATTAACCATGACTTACCTACTTAAATATAGATGTTGAATTAACTACGCGATAATGATAACGACGTAATGATAAAGCGTCGATAACTATCCTAATATTCAAAGTAGAAAAACTGAATGGTGACTACTAAACAAATGGGTTGAGGTCAAGGGTTCGAGCCCTGTCAATGACTTAATTTTATGTAAATTGAGCCGTTAAAAAACGTAAAGATAAATAAATAATGATACTCTTTATCACGTCATCTGTTTATTGACCCAACTACATCAATGTAAAGTAAAGATTGAGTCACTGCAATCGGGAGAATGACAAATAAGTAGTCGTACACTTTTAGTACGCAATGTATTTGCTTAAGTTGAGCTTTGAATTATAGGTTTGGTTTTGATTTGTTTCATGTGACGTGTTAGCATAGTTGTATTATTCCAACTCATTTTCACTTCAACCATATTACAATAATCATGATTATAAGAATATATAAGTTCATTATGTAGTTAGAATTGGTTCACATGTCATTTATCAAGTCTAAATCAACAATCAAAATTATGGTTAACTCACACAATATTATTAGATTCAAGAAAACTACACAAAAATTTAAACTTTTCCAGGATACCAATACATGGTATTTTTATAACCTATCACATTAGAGTTAAACTAGGATTGTTAATATAATTAATTATCAAATAAACGTCCAAACCTAACATGTTTAGGATGTTTGATACATTGATAATTAACCAATTAATTAGGACACAATGATTACACCTATTCATTAACTCACTAACATAATTAATAAACTAAACTATAATTATTCACTCATAAACCTTGCACGTTTAAGATCGATCTTCATTATTCGGAATTCCCAACAATTTATTGAATTTCAACATAAACATAAACAAACTTTCTGTTACGGTTGGTATTTTATACACATATGAACCTAATACGAAATATCTGGTTTCAGGTTACTATAAAACAGGTTTGGGTTAGTTTTGGACCAACCATGGGGAAGTAAAAGGGCAGTATTCAGGTTAAACCTGAAGAAGTCATGGGTTCAATCGTCTAACCTGCCCTTTTTCTTAAGAATGCGTGGTGTATGACATAAATTAACATTCTTGGCATTTTATAACAGTATAAAAATTATCCAGAAATTTGACAATAAATTTTAGTATTTAAATTTTATGCTCGTTTTTTTTAATCTGTAAGTTTTTGTATTAGGCTATATGGTATGGAATTAGGGGTGTGGATTTCTGACACGAACTTAACACGGAATTTGCGGGTTCGGGTTTAGACTAAACGTGTTCGGGTCAATTTCGGATTGAACCCGTCAACCCGTTTAGCTAAACGGGTCAGGTTCGGGTCAACCCAAACAAATTGGCAGAGTGACCCGTTTAACCTATTTATATTATATTTTATTTTCTCTTTGTCCGTATTTTATGCCATAAGAATAACTTAAAAAGAAATTAACATGAGATTTAACAATAAAAATTCATTTTTATATTAATCTGTAATTTTGTACAAAAAAAACAAAATAGAGAAAAACCAGGTCAAACAGGTCATGTTTGGGTCGGTTTGGCATTGGTACCAAATTTTGGTAAAATTCAAAATTGGTATTTTTGGTATCATAATCAATTCGATACCAAACTCATCCCTAAAACGACACTTATAATATGTTTGGAAAAAAAAATATAAAAACAACTCAAATTTCCCTCATCGAAATGTGCATATATATATATATTCCCGCGCGTGCAACACTTTCCCATATTCTCACATCTCATATGCTCTTTCGAATTCTCCTCAAGGTTAATTTTTGGTAATACCCGGTAGCGTTCGTTTTCATGGATTGCAAAGGAATTGGAATTCGCACGTGAACCATAATTTGTTTTGGAATTTTGATTTGTTAGTTTCATAAAATAAAATGAAATCTCGATGGAATTGAAACATGGATTCCCTTCCATATGTTGTTGTTCAGTTACAATTCTTTCTTTTGTTGTAACGAACAACATAAGAAATCGAATACACATTCTAATTCCTTCGAATTCCATTCAATTCATGTGAAACGAACGCTACCACAATCTTAGTGACTCTGATGTGACAATATTTTGTTCTAGACGTCATGTATGTGACCGTAACGTATAGACATTATTCATATGGTAGCGAGCATGTGAAGCAAGCAATGTTTTCATAACCTGACCGGACATCAAACCGAAGTCCCCGGCGGTTCGCCGGTCTGACCGATCCAAAGAACCGACCCAAAATCAAACAAAAAACCAAAAAAATAATAATAACTAGTCCGACCTCCTTTTTCCTGGTCCGACCGGCCGGTTTCCGGTCCAGGTTTCAAAACATTAGAAGCAAGTTAATGCCTCTATAAATAACACGATTTCATTTCATGTATTGTCACAAATTACTATTTCTTTAAATATGTATATATTTGAAAATGGTTCATCCTATATGGCACTTATACATGCATTCTCCTTATTGAGAGAGGATGCCGTGTGGCATTAAGTTACTTTAGGAAAAAAAAGAATTTAAAAACAAATTTGGATTTTTCTCTCTCATATTTCATACCATAATTTTTAAACGTTAATATCTTTTATATACGAGATTTTTTAAAGAAAAAAACTACACCAAATTAACGAGCGTTTTATTATCTTTCAAACGAGTACCATAGTGCTATATAAAAACGGAGAAAAAACGACTATTTTTTGTAGGGTTTTGTTCACACAGGAACAAAAACACAAAGTGTTCAGGTTATTCATTAATCATTTATAGGCAAGTCATTAATTATGTTCAAACCAATAAATATGAATTCTATAATATTAGAGTTATACATTTTTTAAGGTTAGTCGTTAACATTGGAGATACATTGTTAATTGTTTTAGGTTAGGTGCTACCCGAAACTTTCCTACATGTAACTGTAAAGCGCATTAGTCTATTTCGTATGTAAAATTGATATGTCATATTAGATTTTTGAACCCGGGACGCTCCCGGAATATAAATCTAGTTACGTTAATAAAGAATAGTTTATATATTAAAATAAAACGTTAAACAATAAAAACTTATAATCTTATAACCCCATCTTCATGTACTTAAATCTTTTAATTACATTATCCCATACAACCTTTATATATGCAACAACAAGACAATGATCCAATAAAGGGATCTTGATTCTGCATCAATATATCTACACATACAAATATGTATGCATATATGCTTCACTTCTTGATATAACTTACTTCCACACTAATAGTGTGACTTTGAAGGACCCGAAGGAGGGGCAGGATTGCCTTTAGGCAGCATACCGAGAAACAAATCGCGGTTCTTGGTAGCGAGTTCCGCCATTGATCCCTTGTGATGTTTGGGTGATGATAACATCTCCCCACGGCTACTCGAAAAGCTCGGGCTCACAAGAAGGATCACTAGAAAGAGCAACACGAAGAGCTTCCATGGAGTTATGAAAGAAGAAAAGAAAGCCATTTAAATAAAGAATAAGATTTTATGTGGTTTTAGAATATGCATGTTGTATATGTAGGTGCATGTAGAGATAACTTGTGGGGAAAAGTGACTTGAAAGGGGATGAAGAGAAGGGTACGGAAAATCTAAGTGTAAGTAGTAACGGAGACGTCATTGGCATGCTATGTATAGATAAAGGTGTCAAGTGAAGGTTACCTACGGAGGATATATAAATATTAATTTAGGTGCTTTAGGTGGGTTGACTCGATTTTTTTAAAAGTGTCGCCCCCGCCGCATCATGCGGGTTTCCTACCAGTTCAATGAACACACGTAAGTGGGTAAATTTTATACATATAGAAAGATCCGACGGAAGATAAATTGTTTTTTTAACGGCTAATTTCTCCTCTTTTAAATACACGATATTTTTAGAGCATTCACAACCCATCCACCAAATCTCCTCCATTAAATTACACTAAAAATCACTACTTCACCGCTAAATCTTCTCTCTCCTAATTAAAATAATCATACTTTTATCATTACTTTTTCTCTCTCATCACTGTCAACTACTTACAAAAATATTAAAATATATATAGGGGGTGAACAGTAATTTTTCATATTTAGGGGCTGTTTGGTTCACCTCTTAAGGATTCATTAAGAGGGAACCTCTTAATCGGACAGAGGTATTGTTGTTTGGCAAGAAAAAATCCAACCTCTTAATGGCTCTCATTCAGACTTAACCATCCAGACTTTATTCAATGCTGAAAGAAAAAAAAAGACCTCCAAGCCCTTTTCCTCACGTCTGATTCCTTTCTTCCCCAAACCAAAACCAAAACCAAAACCAAAACCAAAACCCTAGATCTTTACCTTCTTTCCCACTTCACCTCTCCTCCTCCTCCCTCTTTTCACCGGCGCCCCAACCCTCCTCCTCCTCCCTCTCTTCACCGCAACCCCAACCCTCCTCCTCCCTCAGCTTCACCGTCGCACCACCTCTACTCCTCCTCCCTCAGCTTCAACGACGCAGCACCCCTCCTCCTCCTCCCTTCAGTCTCGCATCACAGGTTAGTTTCTTTCTTTTTTTTCTATTATCACAGGTTATAGTTTCTTTCTTTTTTCTATTAAACATATATTATTTCTTTTACTTTATTTTATAATTATTTATAAGTTTTGGTTCTATTAGGTTTTTTTTCTGAATTTGTTTCTGTTTTCATAATTATGTTTGAAATATTGGATAATTGGTATGATTGAGGTGGTTTAAATCCCTAATCTTTAGGAACAATATCCAAAGAAATGGCGAAAAGGATTAGGATTAATTAGAAGCAAGAAGGTGTTGAAATGCAAAGTGGGGAAAACGATGGCCTGTTAGTTCAAGACATAGGGTGGGTTCACAAAGTATTGACTATATGAATTATTTACGTGACCAGATTGCTAATCAGTTGCTTTCAAATGATTCAAGATAAAATTGTATGCGGAGTTGTGTTATTTGTATTTGGATTTGGATTTCGTATGTTGTGTTATTTTGTATTTGGATTTTCGTATGTTTTCATGGATGTTAAAGGATTTATGTGTAATTTGGATTTTCTATGACGTTTTGTATTTTCCTTTTACAATTTTTCATCAATCTTTACACTATTCAGAACTCTGGCCAAACAGATACATTCATTCAGCACATAATAGTTCATAGGGGTAAAATAGTCATTCTGCACAGTCATTCAGAGATACAGCCAAACAGCTATTAGTGGTTCAGCACTTACTGGTTCAGAGCCTCTTACCCATTCAGACCTCTTACTGATTCAGCACTTGCCAAACAGCCCCTTAGGGTGGAACAGTGCTTCCACCAAATATTTTATCTCTCCTCTACTCACAACTACTTACACTCACCTCATATAATTTGGTGGATACACTCACATCCATTTGATGGATAGGATGTGAGTGCTCTTACCTCTTAAGAGGTTTGAACTCCAACCTCCTATTTAAAACCCAACATTTTTACCAGAACACCATAAAGGGGTGGGGCGGAAGATAAATTGTTAGCTTCTCTTTTTTATAGAAGGTGAGCGGGTCAATCCTAATGAACTAATCTTGGATGGACTAGAAGTGTATAACCCCAGCCCAATATCCTCCACAATGAAGTAAATGAAAAAAACATACAATACTTTTCCATCTTTTTAAATTTTTGTAATTGAAATAAAACTTGTAAAATGATTTTAAGTTTTTATATTAAGGCAAATTTGAAATCTACGAAGTTAGAGATTAGTGGTGCACCATAAACCCTATGTTGACCCCTACCAAATTAAAAAGCCCTAAACCAGTTTCGTAATTAAGAGCATTCACAGTAGCTTCCCCATCATCATTCCCTCACAACCAATCACAACCACATATTACATTAAAAATCATTACAGTTTCTCTCTCATCCACTTTCAACAAATATTAAAAAATAAAGGAAAAATGGAAATAAATAATCCCAACTATTAACTATTGGCCAATAACAATCTCAACTACGAAAATCAACAATATTGGTCCCAACTTTCGACATATTGGAAACCAACGGACTCCGTTAGTGTGATGCTGACGTGGCATGCCACGTAGGATGCCACGTGATGATCATTTTGCCACGTGGCATGCCACGTAGGATCATCTTGCCACCTAAGCATGCCACGTCAGCATCACACTAACGGAGTTAGCCTCCGTCTAACTCCGTTAGTTTGGGTCCATTGGTTTCCAATATGTCGAAAGTTGGGACCAATATTGGTGATTTTCGTAGTTGAGACTGTTATTGGCCAATAGTCAATAGTTGGGATTATTTATTTCCATTTTCCAAAAATAAATACAGTTTCCAGTTTTCCCCAAAAGATTCCCAAATAATCCCAAATATACCGATAAACAGTAGATTCCCCATTTTTCTTTACTCACAACCACTTCCAACCCCATAAAAAATTATAGGGTTTTCTCTCACATAATTATAGGGGATCAAATGGCAGTGCTCTAATACCCGGTTTCTACACCCGACCTTACCAGTAGAACTTTAATTGGTTCCATACCCTCTGATTTGAAACTAATCAACTTGATTATACTTAGACCCAAAACCGGAACTAAAAAAACCTAATCACTTTTTCTTCAAAAACATTTCCATACTTGAACTGGTTAAGCGATGGGTATGTTGGCAAAAAGCATTTAAGAGCTTTTAGAAGCTTCAAGCTTTTAAGAAAAAACCCATATTTAATAAAAAGCATTGTTTGGTTGAAAATGGCTTTAAGCTTTTAGGTTAGAAGAAAAAAACTCTATATTGAAAAGCTAGTAGTAACTAGTACTAGCGTTTAGGAAAAAACTCCTACTAGCTACAAGCTTTTAATGAGTAAATTATACAAATAACCATTCTATTAGAAAAATAAAATAAAAACATTCCTTACAAGCTTTTAATTATGTCCATTTTGGTTATTTTATGCATTTTATTAAAAGCTCCAGCTACTCTGCCAAACACCAAAATATATTTAAAAAGCTACAGCTTCCAGTTATCAGCTACCAGCCACCAGCTAGTTTTGCCAAAACATACCCGATATAGGGTTTTTACCCTCTTCACCAAACACAAAACCGATTTTGAAATAACCCCCTTTTGTGCAAAATGTTATGTCATTTTTTATATACGTGGGTAGCAAACTCTTCTCTAGAATTAAGTCCAGAATTGTGTCAAAAGAAGGCCCCTCGCTCGGTTGTTGTTAGGCAATAGACAAAGCTTCAACCCTTCTTTATAAGAGGGGGTGCCCATGGCACCTCATCTTGTCATTACGTTCTTGCTAATTCTTGTTAGGCCGACGTATTTGACCTTTTTCTTCTCCATGCCCGCTCACGCTTTGATAATCTATCACATAGTAAAGAGAAAAAAATATGAAATAATAATAAAGGTAAGCACACCGCAGAAAGATTCTAAATATGAGAATGCCCTCCCCCTCCCCCCTCCTCTTCGATAAGAAGGAAATAAAGATTTAGAACAAATGGAATGAAGTATTACGATGGAATGAAAAAATAGGTGTTTGGTTAGTTAAGGTAATTGAATCATCCATTACTTCCTCTATTCCATTCCCTTTAAAACCCCAAAATTCATTTCATCCATCCCCCCTGTTTTTTTTCCATTCATCATCACTGACCACCACCATCCACCTCTACCACTACCATCCATCGCCACTATCTGTCGTCGCCAACCACCGCCACCCACCACCGACCGCTGCCACCCACCAACCACCACCGCCACTCACCTACTACCGCCATCACCGACCACCGCCACCAACCAACACCTCCACCGTCAACCACCGCCACCTACCACTAAGCACCAACCGCCACAACCGACAGTCTCCGTCACCGACCATCGCACCCATCGACCACCACAGCCACCACCACTTCCTGTCACCACCCACCACCACCGACCACCACTGTCACTACTACGTCGCCACCCACCGACCACTATCACCACCACCCATCATCATCGCCACCAATGGTCACCGCTACCACCACCGTTGTCGCCACTACTGGCACCACCGACCGCCACCACTCACCGATCACCACCACCAACCACCATCGCGCAACCCGCTGCCAACCGCCACCGCTACCATTCACCATCGCCGACTTTATTTCTTTTGACCTTTTCCTACATACCAAACAATACAAAGTAATGATTCATCCCATTCTTATGTGTAACCAAACAAGACCATGGAATGGTAATCATCCATTTCATTCCTTTGTTCATTCCATTGTCTTCTCTATTTCATTCTCTTGTTCATTTCATTACCCCATACCAAACAGACGCTAATGTTGTAAATGCAATACCATTTAAGTAGGGTTAAGTGTCTTCATAATCTATGTAGTTTTATTTTTTTGGCTAACTTTAAGTGTTACAATTTATTTAGTTTCTATTTTACTAATTTGAGGCTTAGTTGATACTTTTAGAATGTGTAACTCTTACATATTAAATCCAAATAAGTGTGTTTTATCCACTTTATCATTTTTAAAACGGTTATAGGTTTCATACACTCCGTGACATCATATTCTGAGGGTGTGACGTCATATTTTGGGGTATGTGACAACTTTTTATTGGTGTGTGATATGGGCCAAGGTGTATGCTTCCTAATTAGGGAGTATATGATTCTTAAATACCTTTTTAAAATAATAAGTATACTTTTATATAGAAAAAAACTAGGTTATATCCTGGGAATTTTCCAGGATACACAAATCTAGTATGAAGTGACAAAATGTGTGTTACGATTTTGCATAGAAATTAATATACTGTAATATGAGAAAACAACAATTTTAATCATGTGAATAAGAATGAAAATGTATATTAAATAGAGAATGTATGTTTGGATGAAGAGCAAAGGTATAAGCAACCATTGAAGGGTGTGATTGAGGTGCTGGTCTTGAAGGTGTAGCTTTGTTATAAACGACTAGTTTTGACCTATTCAGCTGTGGATGAAAACAAAACTCTCATTTACAGTTTTATTTAGTGTATTCGTTAGAAACTTGTGTATCATACGGGCTATAATTTTTTTTTGTTTATTTATTTATTTATTATTAGGTTGGAAAATTGAGCTGAATCAATAAAATATTTTAGTTTTTAATAAGTAAAAACATTAAGAAAATAAATAAGAGATAAACACGAAATTATGATTTAATAATATTGTTTCATATGAGAGAGAATTTAAATAATCATTAGATTTTTGTTTATTGTATAATAAAATAATAATAAAGATAAAGATTATAAATTAATAAATATTGTAATCGTTCATGTTGTTGGTTTGAAATTCGAATATACTCCCTAAACTTCGTTAAGTATACGATGATTTTTTTTTGTTTACATACATGTGAATTTTACAATAGAACTTTGTGAAACTAATCAACTATTTGATTTATCCGTTGTTTATAAGAAATACCAAAATTTAGCATAAAAAATAATTAATTTTCAAAGTATTACAAAATAAAATGTCTTAAAAAACTTACAAAACATTAAAATAGTTTAAAATGTTAGGTTTTTGTGAACAATATTAATTCGAAAAGTTAAATATATTAACATAAAGGTATACATCTAAGAAAGATTCTTAAATTTAGATTATACGTTTTATTTTTTAATTTTGCATAATTATGCTCCAAAAACCAAAAAAACCGAACCAAACCGTTACTAAAACCGAAACAGCTGTCAAATGGTTTTCAAAAATTGAAAATGAACCATGCAGTTACGGTTATGCTTTTACTATAAAACCAAATCAAATTGAACCGTACACACCCCAAGAAGTTAGAGTCATATATGTGAATAGTTCTTTCGAAAGAGAAAAAAAACAAGCCTAATAAAAAAATCCACCGGTAAAATTGACTTAAAGTTCTTGGTTTTTCAATACTCAACCCTAGATACAAATTTCCTTAAACATAATACATAAATGTTTGTTAAGTGCGTCTTTCTCTCCCATTTCATACATCATACACTATTAAGTGTTTCTTTCGTTACGGACTCTTTTTATCTCTTCATCTAACTTTTATATGTTGTCATGGTTCTCTACTTAAAATTAGTTTTGTATTAAACACCTATGTTATACTAAAAACTTATTTGATAACATTGACCGGTTATAACTCGATGTGCATTACTCGCGCGTCTATTTATGGTCTACTTCACAAGCACAGACTAACATAATTCAATAAAACTTCAATATGCTTGTTTATTTCTCACTACTCATTTGTACATTTATCTTAGATCTCTTATTCAGTTTTAGGCTAATAAATTATCATGTCTTATTTTGCTACTTTCTTCCCCTTTAATAAAAAGGTATTTTGGAAATATAGTGCATTTATTTTGACAACTTCAGCACATGCCTAAATGGTCCAGAAAGCAACACTAACGTTAACGTGTAGATATAACCTCACGTTACATTAAACACCACCACCACCTATTGCCTCTAGCTACATTGCCATAATTCCCCTAACAATGTTCAATTATCTATTTATCCATTAGATACAAACAATACACCCAAATGCAAATGCAAATACATTTTCACACACCTATATCCACATATAGTTATATTAATTAGCTTAAGATTCACCAAACTACAATAGTTTTTATATATTATCTGACCTTTACATCACGATATAATCATCGCATCGACTCATCGAGCATCAAGTTGTGTTTCAACTACCCGTGACATGTAGACAAGTAGCGGCACGTAGCTATCAGCCATAAGACCAAAATATTGTTCGATCTATATCTAACCTTACCCTAATTCGTGTTAAAAGGGGTTTCATATTACATTATAAGATTAAATCATTACACGAAAAAGATAAATGTTGTAAACACACTCCAAATCAGACATATCCTACTGAATTTGTTTCCTAAGGAACTGAAAGAAGTTGGGTAATGCGAATCAAGGGAATCATGATTTTGATTCTCATTACCCAACCTCAAACCAGAATCACCAAGACTAACCTCAGTTAACATGACTTCCTGGCACGCCTTCACCCCAAATGGTCCTAATCTCATAGGCATCAAACCGACTGGGAGACACAAATCAGAGTTATTCCAAGCCCCAAAGCGCCTTCCCATTTTGTCATAAAACCCTCGAGGAAATTTGAGCTCTCCCGCGAGCTTGTTTTCATATACGTATAACGAAGTCAAGTCAGGTAATTCCGCCAGTTTTGGTGTAAGATATCCCGAGAGATTATTGTAACTAAGACCCAAAAATCTTAGTCTTCTCATTTGAGACATGGATTCCGGGATCCCACCCGTCAACCGTGTGCTTGAAAGATCCAAAACCACGAGCCCTTGAAGATTTTGCCACTCAATGTTCATGAGATCACTTCCTATAGGGTTTCTTGACAAAACCAACTCTTGTAAAGAACTCATTTCTTGAATTGACTTAGTCAACCCACCAGAAAACTTGTTGTTACTAAGATCCAAGAGTGTTAGATTCTTCATATTGCTAATCTCACTTGGGATATTCCCTTCTAATTGGTTTTGACTCAAGTCAAGCTTCAAGAGAGAAGTCAACCCTCCAAAAGTCAAAGGTAATCTCCCATATAGTGAGTTTCTACTCAAATCCATGATTAATAACTCACTTAAATAACCATAACTATCTCCGATTTTGCCTGTGAACCGATTTCCCGATAACACCAATCTTTTCAAATGTCTCAAGTTACCAATGTTGTCCGGCAACCCACCTGATAATCCGTTTTCGATTAGCACTAAAGATTGAAGCCTTTCGAGTTGCCCAAAAGAGGCTGGAATGAGTCCGGTCAGACCAAGGTTTGACCGGAACTCGAGCGACTCTAGACTACCCGAAAATGCAGTCCAGTTCCCAGAATGAAATGCAATAGGTGGGGTGGAAAAACAATTGAAAAATGCTAGTGATTTTAGGTGCTTGAGTTGGAACAAATGGGGGCTGAATTTAGGATTTGGACCACATGTAAGGGAGTTATCTTGGATGGAACCAATGTTTAAGTCTGTCACGTACCAAAATCCATCAAAAATATCACAAGAAACACCCTGTCAAACAAAAGAATAAACATCAAAGGTTTTATATTTTGTCAAATAAGTCTCAATAACATTTAACTGTCACTTACTTTTTCCCAAGAACATACAACTAGAAATATTTTTATGCATGCAAAGATGAACACCCAATACATACAACTAGAAATATTGTTCTTGTATTTTGTCAAATAAGTCTGAATAATTTAGACTCGTGAATTACTTATTAATTATATATTTAACTATATTTATTTTCTATAAAACTATAATTATGCATAACATAATATATATGTGTATATAAATATAAAATCCAGTTTTTTTATTATAATCATAAATATTATAATCTCTATACAATTAAATTTTCATTAAAATATAAATATTATTATATTTATAGTGTATGATATGCTCTCATTGTATATGAAGGCTGTTCACATTTAGTAAACATGTTTAAGTTTAGGCATGAGCCACATCCAATTTAAGCTTTTAACAAACATGTAAATATTTTACTATTAAGTTACAAGAGGAAAGATCCGGTACAAATAGCTTTTTTCGTAAGAACTGTGAGAATCAAAGGAGGGTATTTTTTTTAAAAAAAAAATTTTTAATTTTTTCCCCCATATTGTTAAACATGTATTATAGTATTGAAAAAAAAAAAAAAAATTTGGTGTAGAGTAATTACGTGTAGAGTAATTACATAATTACTCTAGTGTAAACTAATGTATTTACCTTAATGACGTAATTACACTAAAAAAATTTTTTTTTTAAATTTTTTTTTGTATTATTCATCTAGAAAGAATGTTTAAGCACATGGGAAAAAAAAATTCTAAAAAAAAAATAATTTTTTTTTACCCCCTTTGATTCTCACAGTTCTTACAAAAAAACTATATGTATTTGATCTTTACTCTAAGTTACAAAGTAAAAATAGTAATTCTATATTCAAGTTTGTCAAAGATTTAAAAGTTTAAAACTCTTATTATTTTCCTTTCAAAAGATTTTGTTTCACCATAACATGTGATAGACATCATAGACTTCAAGATAAACAAGTGGTATCTATCTAGTTGTGTAAACTCAAAAAAATTAAACATGAGAGAGTACCTGGATTGGAGTCCAACCACAAGGATCCGGATAAAGATCCGACCCATTCCACCCTGCACCTACAAAACCTTGAATAGCAGAGTACAAAGCTTCCTGCTCTGTTTTCACCATCGGAGCTCCTCCTTCCACACCTTCATACTCTCCATCTTCTCCATTCACACACATACCAATCAAACACATTATCACAATCACAACCACCCCATTTATATTAATAATCCCCATCTACAGTTTTCTCTTCACCCAAAAACACTGAAAACAGAGCAAAAAACAGAGCAAAAACAGGGGATTTGAATATTTGATCCTGAAGGAAATAAACTGAACTTAGAAAGTATAACTGTGCTTGATCCTATCAGTTACTAAAAATACCGATCAATTGAAAAATGTCCGACGAATTAGATAAAGATGAATGAATTTAGAATCTTGAACACTGAAAAACAGAGCATATGAAACAGAGATGATTGAACAACAAATCCAAATGGGGCGTTCTTAAAATTGAATAAGCAGAAATACCCAGTAGGATAAGAACAAAACAAAGTATGAATTTGGTTTAAAAAATAATAATTGATGAAGTTATGAACATGTAAGGAAGGATCGAGTGTCAGCTCTGTTTTCTCTAACACAAAGCAAAGATAAAAGGAAGAGGAAAGAGGGAAATATGTAGTGTTTCAGAGAAGGGGCAGGCGGCATGATCGTACATTAAACAGGATCTAACAGCTAAAAGTTTAATTATTCACACTTTTCTATGCGATTCTTCAATAAATGTAGGAGATAAAGATAGATCAGTGTACAAGATTTTATTGTTTAGGAAGTGTAGTAATTTGTGTTTAAGAGATTATTGCTCTGGGAAAACGTGCTCTGTTATTAAAGAGACATAGCCTCCTTTTAACCATAGCGACTGAACTCTGAAGGGTCTATTAAAATTATTAATTATATTATATAATACACACATACATATAGCCCGGTGGACGTAGAAGGCGATGGAGAGACTCGGGGCCCTTGTGGTCATGAGTTCGACTCTTGATTCCTCTAGGTTTTACAGGCTTATCGCTATCGTGCCTTCGAACGGGTATGGGGGCGAGGTTTTCCCTAGAACAGGAGACAAGTGGGCTAGGGGCTCCGTGTGTGAGTGTTGGGCCGCTGCGAGGCTCGTGAGTTTGGCTCTGAGTTTGTGGGCTTCCCTTTGCCATTAAGGGCTGCGTACAGAGTACCCGGCAATACTTTAGTTGGCCGTTCAAAAAAAAAAAAATACATACATATACACGTGTATGGAGATACTTGTGGTTATGGTGTGTCTCCCAATGAAAAGCTTAAAGAGTCATATCCTTATAACGGAATAATAGTGGTGGAGCTTGAAATTTTTTTTCGAGAGAGTTGAAAGTCACAAAACCTTCAAAACGGTAGGGCCAGACTCAGTACGTAAAAACTTTCACACGACAAATTTACGCTACTTAGCAAAAAAACTGTGGGGGCTAGGGGGTGCCCCGGTCCTCTAAAAGCTTTGCCCATGACAGTATAGTGTTTTTATCCAAGAAAATCTAGTAATTGTTATTAGAAACAATATATGCATATATGCACACTAATAAACGTGTTAATGCAACAGCAATACTTGGGTGTAAAACACAAACTTGGAGTTGCGTGGAGGGCGTTAGCCTACTGACGCTTGAAGGGGCGGAAGGGGAAGGATGTAATAGGTTCGGTCGATGTGCTCATACGTGGTGGTGGTCATGCCTTGGCCCTTGGGAGTGGTACACAACATAGTCCATGCAAAGAACTATTAGAATCGTGTAGTAAATTTTTTTGTAGTGTTTTGCTCATACAATTTGATAGATAATTTATAGCGTGCAATTTTAAAACTATCTTATGTTGCAGTTTAAGGATATTTTTTATAGAAATATTTGTGCATTCATCGTCATATATATTGTTAGATGCTCTAAAATATATAAATTAACTAGCTTATAAACCCGTGTATTACACCGGTTGAATATATAAAAAATGTTATTTACAAATTTGTATATAATCTTCCTCGGTGAAATGAGTTATTACATAAATAGTGAAACAAAGTGAAAAGTCACATTTCAACTATCCGAATACAATTTTATAAGTTTTCACCTCTATCGAGTCAGTGTAATTCATCTTATTACTTATGTCTATAAAACAATAACACAATAAAAATAATGATATGACTTTAAACAATTTTAAATTGGGGAATTAGATTTTAATAACCTAAACTATTTGAAATTGGCCACTGGCACTCCCAACTAAAAAGTTGGCCATATATAATCTGAACTATTGACTTATTGGAATTTAACACCCACTAACGGTTAAATCACTAACACCGTTAGTGGGTTCGCTGACGTGGCAAGATTTGCTGACGTGGCATGCTGACGTGTCAATTCATGTGTGCACACATCAGCGTGCCACGTCAGCAACTTGTGCCACATCAGCATGCCACGTCAGCAACTTGTGCCAAATCAGCATGCCATGTCAGCAACTTGTGCCACGTCGACAACCCAACTAACGGCGTCAGTTAGTTGGGTGCTAGATTCCAATAAGTCAATAGTTCAGGTTATATATGGCCAATATTTTAGTTGAGGGGGCCAGTGACCAATTTCGAATAGTTTAGGTTATTAAAATCCAATTTCCCTTTTAAATTATACAATGTAAAATAATGAAATAATAAAACATTTGTACCCCGTCACAGTATAGCCCTGAGTTCGTTTCTCGGCCGGTGCATTAACTTATGAGCATTACTTGGTTTGTCGTAAGGTTTGTTTAGTTATTGGGGAGCATGAAGTCCATTGCAATAAGTTATTAGGGTTCAAGTACCGTTATGGCTTGGTTCGTGATGTCTTGTGGGATGTTCTCAGACAATGTGGATATTGGCGAAGAAAGAACGGATGTTATTGTGTTTGGTTGGACAGGTGGGAAACATGCATGTGTGGAACTCACTGGAGTATCCCCCTTATTGGTCTCAAGGATAGTGAGTTTGTGGGAGGGCAGGCAGTGCTGAAGGTGGAATTAAAAAAACTTGAGGTCTGATAAAGTTTGTGTTGACAATCAACATGCTTTCGTCTCTTTTGTCTCCGAGACTTTTGACCCTTTAGCTCCGGAAGCTATTAGGATTCTTGATAAAGTACAGAATGTCGTACATAGCAATTCCTCGACCCCTATGAACCAAGGGTTTATCTTTAGTGGGATAGTTGTGGTGCAGCTTGTTGCCCGTTAGCTTGTCATGCTGCTGCAATTTGCCTTTTTTATTATGGAAAGAAAGAGATAAGATAAAACTTTAAAACTAATAAAAAATATAAAATATTATTTTAGAAAATAGGGATGATCAAATAAGATAGAGATAACATCCTTTTATAAAAATGTTACATATTTAAAAAAAGTCACACTATAATTTGTTTTTAATGGAAATAAATAATTCCAACTATTGACTATTGGCCCATAATAGTCCCAACTACAAAAATCATCAATATTGGTCCTAACTTTCGACATATTGGAAACAACGGACCCAAACTGACGGAGGCTAACTCCGTTAGTGTGATGCTGACGTGGCATGCCACGTAGGATGCCACGTATGATCATTTTACCATGTGGCATGCCACGTAGGATGCCACGTAGGATCATCTTGCCACCTAAGCATGCCACGTCAGCATCACACTAATGGAGTTAGCCTCCGTTAGTTTGGGTCCGTTGGTTTCCAATATGTTGAAAGTTGGGACCAATATTGGTGATTTTCGTAGTTGGGACTGTTATTGGCCAATAGTCAATAGTTGGGATTATTTATTTCCATTTTTCCTTAATAAAATAAGACTAAAGTTTTTAAAACTATAAATTTAATAATACGAAGCCACTTCTTTTTATTAAGGGGTTGTTTGGTAGCCTCTTAATGACTATTTAGATGTTACTTTTTAATGGTTCATAACCTCTGAATGGTTAAGAGGTAACCTTAAGTCTGAATGGTTTAGAGGCAGCCATTAAGATATTACCTCTTAACCATTCATACTAGATTACATTTTAACAATTAAGAGACTATTAACTATTCTGATGTAGACCGTTAATTCACTATTTAGAGGCTATTAAACAATCCTAAGTATTAAAAGGGTTTTAACACCAACTCACATAAAAAATATCTTATTTATTATCAACCAAAAAGGCATTCCTTGGTTTTTAAATGCAACTTTAAGTACTAGTAAAAGTAGGCGTGGTTATGTTTAATTCAATAAAACTATTTAAAAGGCTATAACACTTTTACAAAAAAAGCTGTCTTTGTTACGGTTATTTTTTATGCATACTGATTTAACTATTTTAAATAAACAACAATTAAGTTTGACTCATCTCGTATATGGTTAAGCATATGAACTCTAATAATCGTGTGAAGAATAATGTAATTTTATGTCTAATTCATCAACCGATAAGTATGTCTACTTTATTTTATGTTTTAACTTTTATGACTTAACATATTTTCTCACTTCTAATATTTTCTTTAATTATATCCCGTGTCTTAATATTCTCGTTAAGTATGTTTCTAATCACGAATCTAATATTTTGTCTAAACATTTCAACGTTTGATATGATATTGCATTTGCAATTTATTAATTTAATTACAAGCCATTGCCATTGCCATTGCCATTGCCATTTGTGATTTATTATCTTCCAATGTTGATGTTTGAACTTACTTTGAAGTACACATGACGTTTTTTGATTGGGGTAATAATTTACATCGATCTGTCAAAGGGTTTTATGTTTATAAGTTTGATCAAATTGCTATTAAGATACACAAGGTGGATCAAAATGGCCATTTAGGAATTCAATAAGTTACAATTGATATATCAACAATTTAATAAAAATGTATTTTTAGAATAAATTAGACCATCTTTAGTCGTGGGAAATAATTCACGTGCAAATCGATTGTGATTGGCTCAAAAAAAGGGTTCCACAAAAACACCCAAATCGAGCGTTAAAAATATCATGCCCAAGACAAAAGATGGCCCAAAACACCCAAAGGGGTGGTGTTCCCGGCGTTGTGAGGCGTTTTTAGGGCAATCCAAACCCATTTCACATTACCACTAGACACACGTGGTCTTAGGAATCATGTTAGGGAGATAGAGTAATAGAAATGGTTAATGAAACCATGAATGGCAAAAAGAATAAAAAGAGTTTTTGGATGTTTTCAGAGTATATTTAAGCAGAAATAACCTCAACACATGAATGAAGGGGCCACTAATTAGCTGTGGGTTTTTAGGGTGTCTGTATGTGTATGAAGATGCATAGAAGTCTGAAAGACAATGGAAGGAGTTGTGTCACTTTCTGGGATGAAGGATAGTCAAGTGCTTTATGAGGTTAATAAGACAAGGTAAAAAGATTTAACTGCATTTTAATAAAAGTATTTATGTAATTAATTTTTCATGTACGCTTTATATAAAAACTAATATTTTTATTCAGTATTGGTAGCGATATTAATGGGTTTAAATATTTAACTCATTTTATATTTTTTTATAACGGCCAACACAACAACCTCGAGACTCTCCTAAAGGGGCTCTGTTAAATTGGCTTCCCTTGCTGGGAGCCCCGGCCGATGGTGGTTTCCGAACCGGGGGAAAACCCGACCCCCACCCGTCCGAAGACCCGCTTGGATTGAACCCGGGTCACTTCTCAAATCCACAAAACCAACACGCTGAAGGTGTCATAACTAGTTTTTTAAGTATACTTGGGTCTCATTGTCATGACACAATATACATTGTTATTAGATTCATTTTATATTGATTTGCAATCATAAAACTATTGTAATCACTTGTATCTCATGAATGAAAAGAAGTAGAAGTTTAAATGTCTTAAAAGCATTGAGTGTTTTATCATGCCATTTAGTTGAGATCTAAAGTAGTTAATGCTGTTACAAATGGAATCCCTAGGAATGTGATGAGTGAAAACCATGCATCCGATGGATGGTGTACTGATCCAGCAAGACGATAGGTAATAGGTATTTATGTATGAATGCAACAATTTATTTCATACTAAGACTATTGAGAGTGGAGGGGAAAGAGGGGTATGATAATTGATATGTCATGTGATACATGTGGGGTCCATTTTTCAAATGTGAAAACTGTGGGGAGTAGAAAGGGTGAAAAGAATAATATTGTTATTATTATTGTTTATGTGTTAAATTTTTTTAAAAAAAAAGGAGCCAGTCACCTTGCACCATCAATTGCCCCACGCCACTAAAGCTTTTCCCCTCCATGGGGCTTACGCCATTTTCACCTGATGGTAGGGGTGGTGTAGGTAGGGGTGAAAATGTTTGCATACCTCAGGATCAAATTGGCTAATGCCGTCTATTTTTATATGGGATGATAATGGCAAGAAAATACAAAACTCATAGGTCCAGTTGCAAAAAAGAATTTTTTTGAATAGAAGTTGGAAATGTGACCATACCTCAGGAACAAATTTGCCTTTTAACCTTATCAAAACCACACATGAAAACTTAAAGTAAATGACCATATTATCAAAACTATAATTAGCAACTTCTTTAGGCTTCATTTTGTTGTACCTTAGGCTTAGAGAGTTAATTTTGCAAATTTAATTAACTCCTATTTAATTTTTCACTTGTAACTCAAAAGTTTCGATCTTTTAAATTTAAACCCTTTGATTTTTTTTACTTTTAACCCAAAGTTTTTCATGTTTTGCAATTTAACCCAACATTTTTTACTTTCAACTTTAGTCCTCATACTTTATATATTTCGCAAGTTTTTCGTTTTACGTTTCGTTCTAAATTTTGTGAGTTAACACGCCGCAGCATGCGTGTAGCGTTCAACGTTTTTAAAATGATGTTTGTTGAAATTAACGATTGTAAATTTTGTGTAACATTAATGTATAATCAATCACGTTGATATTTATGTATGTTTGATACGCCACAAACTCACGGGATAATGCGCACAGACAAATACTACTTTATACTAAACACTGACATTAACACGGAAAAAAATCTAACTCAAATATTTCTTATCCAACTACCCATGACCTCTTGGTCTAGTGGTATGGTGTCCCCCTTTACAAATGTGAGGTTGTGGGTTCAAATCCTTGCAAATGCAAGTCTAGATGGAAATAAGGTGGTATAAATATTTGACGTTAAAAAATATATATTTCTTATCCCTCGACATCTTAGTAGGGCTCGTACAACCCCTTGAACAATCAAGATTAACTACTTCATAACAAACCTATGGTTGCAAGGCCATTGTGCTCCAACTACCTTCTCAAATGACACAAGTAATGGTTCTTCAGGCAATGTAACATATTGCTTGTTTTGTTTGCAAATTGTAACTCGAAATCTCAATTATGTAAAGCATGCCATTATAGTTATAGGCTATGGCAATTTGATATTCCCCTAAAATTTTATACGTGCATTAACTCATGCAAAAGAAATAATGAAGATGGTGTGTGAGATATCACTCTCATGAGTACAAAACAATATATAAAACAAGAAGTTCATTTGTTGGTTGTACCATTTAGTTAAAAGGTTAGTACTGCCTTGGGGTAGTTCTGTAATCCTTTAGCTTACTTAAAGAGAAGCCATTGGACATGTACATAACTTCACAAACAAGGTACTAGATGCTATATCAATGGGAGAAAACCCTAATATACCCGGCCAACACTACATATATAGTACTCTCCCAATGTTACAATTGTATGGGCGAATAAGAATCGGGTCGGGTAGATCGGAAATTGGGTCACAACAAGTTTAGTTTAAAAAAAGTCATTTTTTTTCAGTTCGTTCTTGATTTTTTTTTTTTTTTTTTTTATATATTTGTATCCTTCATAATGAATAACGACCATATATACCTTGAAATGATTGAACTTATATACAAATAATGAAGGATTTGACAAGGACATGTGAAAATGAATTTACATAAATTTGGTCATCCTTTTTTACAAAACGAAACACGATGAATAGTTGATTCAGGAAATTGGAAATAAATTTTAATTGACAAATAGACTTTATGTCGAATTTATTGTTCGAATATTGATGTTTGGTAACTATGATTTGTAATAAAGTCATGTATACAAAATCACATAAATATCCATCGTTATGTATGTAAATCCATCTGACCATATTCTTCTAATTGGCCGGTTAGAATTTTTTCTCTCTTTTTATCGACCATATATGTTCCCAGGAAAAAAAAAAAAAAAAAAAAAAACCTCAACCAACCTCACTTGTTGTCAAAATAACATGATATCAAAGAAAACTATAACGATTTATTCCCAAACCCAAAGTATTACACCCTGAGATCTATTACAAATCTAAAGAACAAGAAATAAAACTCTCTCAAACTATACAAATCTCTGATCTAAAAGATCTCACCACTACAACTTGTATAACAGATTTACAGACTCAAACCAAAGCTAGAACAAGACGTTCAAAGCTTCTAAACCTGAACACTAATGGTGACTGAGATGAAACCCTAGTATGAACGAGAGAGAAAGAGATGAAAGATCTGGAAAAGTGAATGAATTATAATTCTCGAGAAAGCACAAAGTATTTATAGCTGCTCTCACATAAACGTTCTTCGAGAAACATGGACGGTCCAGATTATGTATGAGTAAATGATCCAACGAACGTATTATATTTGTGCTTCTTCACCTGGATTGCCAACGTGGCAATCCAGATATCATCAATTGGACTGGACTAATGATCATGGGCCTTGACATCAATCTTGGGCTCTCCTAGACTTCAACTCCTGGACTCCTGATCAGCTTCTCAGCAATCTACAATCCAAAGCTGCCCACCTTTCAACCATCAAGCCCATCAACATAAACCTACAATTATCCTCATACAAAATATTCAAACACATATTTATTAAAAAACTAAAACACTAAAATTGAACTTAGAAAATATTACCTTTATATTTTCAACACCCCTCCTCAATTTTAGTATCCAAAGGGATTATACATATTTAAAAACTTACACAACTCAATATGTTGACCAACACCAAGCCCCTTGGTCATGACATCTGCTAACTGATCATCAGACTTAACCTTGACAGTCTTCACAAACCCTTTTGACACTAAATCTCTTAGAAAGAAAAGATCTAGTTCAAAGTGTTTTGTTTTATCGAAAAACACTGGGTTTGCCACTATAGACAAAGCAGCATTATTGTCACAGAACAAACTAACAGGTAATTCAACCTGAACATGTAACTCAGACAATACATTGATCAGCCACAAAACTTCACATGAAGTTGTGCACATAGCTCTGAATTCTGCCTCAGCAGAAGACCTAGCAATAGTGGATTGCTTTTTGCTTTTCCAGGATATCAAACTTTCTCCCAGAAATATACAAAAACCAGTAACAGACTTCCTTGTATCAACACATTTTGCCCAATCAGAATCTGAATAGGCCTTTAGATTAAATGTGTCACTTTTCTTAAAACAAATTCCCTTACCAGGAGCCTCTTTCAAGTATCTTAATAGTCTAAATGCAATCTTCAGGTGTCCCTTAGTTGGCCTGTGCATGTACTGACTTAAGAAATGCACAGCATAGGAAATGTCTGGTCTAGTATGTGATAAATAGATCAGTTTTCCTATCAACTGTTGGTAACCAGTAATACTGGTTAACACCTGACTACTAGTCTTGCAAATATTGACTAAAACATGATTAGGCTCTAAGGGACTCTTAACAGGTTTGCATGCAAGCATGCCATACTCTGCTAAGAGGTCCATGCAGTACTTTCTTTGTGATAAACAAACATTGTTATCACAAGAAATGACTTCAAGACCCAGGAAATACTTTAGTTCTCCCAGATCTTTGATCATGAACTTTTGTTTAAGACAAGCTTTAATTCTGTCTATTTCCTTAACACTATTACCAGTCAACACTATATCATCTACATATACTAGAAGATACACAGTAACAGATTCAGAGACTAATACAAAAAGTGAATAATCACACTTGCTTTGCACAAAGCCTAATTCACATAACACTCCAACAAGCTTCTCATTCCACATTCTTGGAGCTTGTTTAAGACCATATAAAGACTTGTTTAATTTGCAAACTTTAGATTCATTTTCAGAAAAATACCCTTCTGGTAAGGACATATAAACATCTTCATGAAGATCACCATATAAAAATGCATTATTAATGTCAAGTTGAAACATTTTCCAACTATATTGCACAGCAATAGACATAACACTCTTAACAGTAACAAACTTTACAACAGGTGAAAAAGTTTCTTCATAATCTATACCCTCTTTCTGACTATAACCCTTTGCAACTAATCTGGCCTTAAACCTTTCTATTTCTCCACTAGATTTATATTTTATTTTATAAACCCATTTACAACCTACAACACTTCTGCCTTTAGGTAAATCTACTAAAGTCCAAGTGTTATTCCTATTAAGTGCCTCAATTTCATCATTCATGGCACTGACCCAGTTAGCATCTAACATAGCTTCTCTATATGATCTAGGTTCAACACTTTTATTTAAGACAGAAGCAAACACCTTATTTTCAAAGGTTAAATTAGCATAGTTGACAGTTCTTTCTATACCAAATTTCACTTTTCCCTCAACAATAAAATCATCTAACCTTCTTGGAAGAACAGACCCTCTAGTACTTCTTCTAACAGATTGAGACACAGATTCATTGCCCTCAGGAAGATTAGTATTATTTTCACAGTCATGAATCACATGCTCAGCCCTGTCAATAGTTTGATTCTCATGGTTTATAAGTGAATTAGAAGATTCACTTTGACCCTGAGAACCTAAACTAGACTGCTGAGACCCATGTGTGTGTGACTCATTCTTACCTATAACCCCTCCTTCATCATTGGGCTCCTCATTCTGCCTAGGTGTTTGTGTTTCAGGTTCAAAAAAGTTAAAGAAATTTGAAGAATTTAATTCAGTAAAAACATTATCATCAAACTTATCAAAAACACTTTTATCTTTGAAAGGAAAAATAGACTCATAAAATTTCACATCTCTTGAATAAGAGATGGTTTTAGACTCTAGGCTATAAACCTTATAGCCTTTCTTTTCATTTGAGTATCCTATGAAAACACATTTTTCAGCCCTTTCATTCAGTTTATTAGTTTCATTTAACACAGTTGAAAAACACAAACACCCAAACATTCTCAAATGGTCTAGGAAGGGTTCAAAACCATATACTATTTCATAGGGGGTTCTTCCATTCAGAACAGATGAAGGAGTCCTATTAATCAGGTAAGCAGCAGTCAAAACACATTCAGACCAAAATCTGACAGGTAAGTTACTTTGGAACAGTAAAGCTCTAGTGACATTCAAGAGATGTCTGTGCTTTCTCTCAGCAATACCATTTTGCTGAGGTGTATAAGCACATGAGGTCTGATGAATAATACCTAATGTTTTACAATAGTTTATCATTTGATTATTAACAAACTCAGATCCATTATCACTTCTAAGACACTTTACATTTTTATTAAACTGAGTTCTTATAATGTTAACAAATTCTTGAACAAACTCAAACACTTCAGTTTTACTTTTCATCAGACTGACCCATACAGCTCTTGAGTAATCATCTACTATAGTAAGAAAGTACTTAAACCCCTCCTTACTAGGCACTCTATAAGGACCCCAGACATCTAAGTGAACCAAATCCCCAATGGCTGAGGATTTGTGATCACTTAAGGGAAATGGCTCCCTATGCTGTTTAGCCTTATGACATATGTCACAAGGCATATCAGGATCCCTAATAAGCTTAGTGCCAATAGTAGTTTCAAGCTTAGTCAAGACTATGTCAGCAGGATGACCTAGCCTTGCATGCCACAAATCATAAGACTTAGTATTACCACTAACCTTATTACTAACAAAGGAATTTCCACAAAAATATAACCCCTCAAGCTGACTACCAGTCACCAGGGTTTTCCTGGTTGATAAATCCTGAATATAACAGTTTTTCTCATCAAAACCAACAAACAAATTATTATCTTTAACCAACTTATGAACAGACACCAAGTTCACACAATACTCAGGAACTACAAACACATCATGTAACACAACATTATTTCCAAGATCTAATGTTCCAATTTTAGTTACTAATGCATTAGTTCCATTTGGATGTTTAACTTGTATATTAAGATCAGACACATCCACATAGTCAGTTAAATCTAGTTCACTAGTTACCATATGCTGATTAGCACCAGAATCAATTATCCAACCCATTTTAAATTTTCTCCCATTCACATTAAAACAAAAGAACATAGGCTTTATATAAGCACTAGCACAAAAAGGAGAAACAGTATTACCAGAAAATAAGCTACCTGAAACATTATTACTCTGAGGAGTATCACCACTTTTCTCAGAGATCAAATTCAACAACTTAGCCAACTGTTCACTAGACAAAGAAGGAATTTGGACATCATTCTTATCAACACAAGTATTATTAGAAACAGCCCTCTTTTGCATACCCTTAGCCTTTGCCCAGGGAGGATACCCAATTATTTGAAAACATTTTTCAGAAGAATGTCCAATTTTATTACAATGTGAACATTTAGGTTTTTGACCTTCATTTACATTGAATTTCTTATTAAATTCATTAGACTGATTAGACTGATTAGCTTTCACAAAAAACCCCATAGTTTGACCCTTTTTTGAAAGACCACTGGAGTTTCTATGAGACTCCTCCCTTGACACAATAGAGAATGCTTCCTTAACAGTAGGTAACACTTCTTTAATTAGAAGACTAGTTCTAACAGACTGATACACATTGTCTAGACCCATAAGAAATTGCATCAACTTAATCATATTACTGAAGTTATTAAACTCTCTAGATGCATTACAGGTACAAGCAGGTAATTGAAGTATTTGATCTAATTGTTTCCACATTATATTTAGCTTATGATAATACTCAGAAACAGTCATACCATTTTGGGAAAATGAGTTTATCTTTTGATATAAATCAAACACAATAGACCCATCAACCTTGTCATATGTTTCTTTAAGTTCAGCCCAAACATCACTGGCTGACTTAGAGAACACATGACCCATGTAAAGATCCTCACTAACAGAGTTAAGAATCCAAGTTAATACAATTGAGTTACATCTATCCCACTGTCTAGCAAGGACATTATCAGTTTCAGATTTGATACAGGTTTTATCAATAAAGCCCCATTTATTTTTTACTTGTAAAGCTAATGCTAAAGCATTTGACCAGACTGTATAATTTTCAGACCCCTTAAGTTTTATGTTTATAATAGTCAAATTGCTAGAGTCAGATGGGTGTAAGTACAAAGGATCACTAGCATCCAGTTTACTTACAAGAGTCTCAACAGGAATGATAGCAGGGTTACCCCCACCACCACCATTGTTGTTATCACCCATTTAATCCAGACAACTATACTACCAATATAGACAACTAACACAGCACAGAACTTAAAGAGTACACACAGTCAATCAAGTCAAAACAGCAGAGCAATTATTCTTTTAAACAGCTAAACACACACAACCAAACAATCAATTAGACAAACAGCTAATCAAAAGCAACCAGATCACCAAGAAACCAACAAAATCACAAAACCCTAATATTCTAGACACAGGCGAAGCCAAGCCAGGGACCAGATCGTTGGTTCGTCACTCTTGGTGCCAACGCAAGCCTTAACTTGGGAGCCTCTAGACCTAGACAGACACACTCAATCCAAAGATAAAGAATAACAGTAAAGGAAAGATCTCACCAAGAAATCCCAAGTTAGGGTTCTCCACAACTCGTAATGTTTAACCTTCTAGGGTTAAACACCAGAGAGCAAAAGAAAAAAGAAAACCCCCAAATCCTTAAGCCACACCAGCTTCAAGCAATAATACCAGTACTGCTATCACGATCAACTATCCACAAGGATCTTTCACAGCGGAACCCAGAACCTTTAAACTTGTACAAGAATAGGATCGAATAAGGGATTCGAAAGATAAAACCCAGAAACCCTAATCTAAACCTTACAGCTCTGATACCATGTCAAAATAACATGATATCAAAGAAAACTATAACGATTTATTCCCAAACCCAAAGTATTACACCCTGAGATCTATTACAAATCTAAAGAACAAGAAATAAAACTCTCTCAAACTATACAAATCTCTGATCTAAAAGATCTCACCACTACAACTTGTATAACAGATTTACAGACTCAAACCAAAGCTAGAACAAGACGTTCAAAGCTTCTAAACCTGAACACTAATGGTGACTGAGATGAAACCCTAGTATGAACGAGAGAGAAAGAGATGAAAGATCTGGAAAAGTGAATGAATTATAATTCTCGAGAAAGCACAAAGTATTTATAGCTGCTCTCACATAAACGTTCTTCGAGAAACATGGACGGTCCAGATTATGTATGAGTAAATGATCCAACGAACGTATTATATTTGTGCTTCTTCACCTGGATTGCCAACGTGGCAATCCAGATATCATCAATTGGACTGGACTAATGATCATGGGCCTTGACATCAATCTTGGGCTCTCCTAGACTTCAACTCCTGGACTCCTGATCAGCTTCTCAGCAATCTACAATCCAAAGCTGCCCACCTTTCAACCATCAAGCCCATCAACATAAACCTACAATTATCCTCATACAAAATATTCAAACACATATTTATTAAAAAACTAAAACACTAAAATTGAACTTAGAAAATATTACCTTTATATTTTCAACACTTGTGTGGTAATCTTTTTCAATATTCCTCTTCAATCCTCCTTCTGATCCTGCCTCGAGGTTTTCATTATTCTATACGATTGTTGTTTTTGAAGTTACTTGAAATATATAAGATTATTTTGGTTAAGTAATCATGTCCGCAAATATTATTGTTAATATATTTGAGATCATTTAAGATTGGGTGGTTGAGACTTGAGAGATTGTGTTGACGATTAACAATGGAGTGAAGGAATGTTGTTGTCTTTGTATTGTAAAACATCTGTTTATTCATGTAAGGCCTTGAGGTATACTTTAACTAACTCTTAATAACTCCACCTAGATGATACATTACTCATTTTTCCCTATTTTACTCCACCTCAACCTAAGGATGTGGTTTAATTCCATTAACTTCACCTAACTATATATTTTTAGTGAGTTTTTGTTTAGAAAAGGAAAACAATTTAATGTAGACTTTTAACATTCGGTTAACATGTTAACTAACTCTTTTAACGCCCCTTAACACAAGAAAGGAGTGGTGTGTAATGCAAGTTAACATGTCATGTCACCCATGACGCCCTAAATATTCCCCATGGCCTAAGTTCAACGAAATTTAGGGGAAACTTGAAACCATTTTAGTTATAAACACAATTCAATTAATAACAAAATATATGAAGTGACTTCATTGAAGTCGTTATGTCCAAGGGCTATTGTTAAATAAAAAAAAGGTATTTAGGAACCATACACCCTATAATTAGGATTTATACACCTTGGCTCACATCACACACCAATAGAAAGCTGCTACATACCCAGAATGTGATGTCATACACCCCCAAATGTGATGTCATGGTGTATGAATCCCAGAACCCTAAAAAAACCCTTTAATAATTACCAAACTTCAAATTTAAAACTCATGTCATAAGTTATAATAAATGATAAAGACATTTGTTAACGACATAAAAATTTGAAGCTAGCTTAGAAAAGAGGTTATTGCACTCATTTGGTAGCATTGGACCACGTAATTAAAGGATGTAGGTAAGTGAGTGTTATTATGTTTTATAGTAAAGCCAAACAAAGGGGAAGCGAGGGTGTAGGCTAGGACAGTGAAGGATCATACAACTAGACCACACCATATAAATTAATCCACTAACACCCCACACCCATCCTAGCCCTGCTATACCCACACCAGTTGTTTCACCAAACTACCATTTTCAATTCGGTTCAGTTAGTTGTCTCAGTTAGATTCGACGCGGTTAGCTATCAAAGGTTTGATTCAATATGGTTATCTATATCGGTTAGATTTGATCTAACAAGAGATCATTGATTCGGTTTGATTCAGTTAGGCTTGTATGGACTATAGTCGTGATAAACCAGACCCGGCTTTGACAAAGGGCGGGGAGGGTGATGACCCAAGGCCTGGTCTCACCAACGAACCGAGGAGAGTCCGAGCTCGATTAACTTCTTGGAGCTCACCTCCTTGGTAGTTTTCCAAGCTCGGGCTCAACTCGTTTAGACTTGCGAACTTGATACGAGAAGCTCAAGTTCGGCTCGTTTCGAGCTTCTAATCTATATATATTATATGTATTTTTTTAAAAAGAAAAATCTATATCTATTTTTATCTAACCTAACTTATATTAATGATTCTAAATAATGTCACGTGGTATCACTAGGTTTCACCTCAACAAAGTCTTATATAACTCGTGTATTACACGAGTTAGCCCATTTAATTTAGATAAGTTATAAGTGTATATAAACGAAATAGAAAAAAAAACAATATATATAATTTATAAATCTATAAACAATTATGGTCTATATGTTTCCATTTTTGTAGTATAACAGTGTTTCAGTAAATTGCATATGTGACAAGGGAAACATTTGGGATGCCGTAGTCCTCTCACGCAACTTAAAAATCTATGACGCCCGATTTCTGCATTGCAACCTATACATATCTTGCAATCCAAAACACCCGCTTAGTTCACATATCACCATTATCATTACTCTCATGATCTCATCGTTTCCAATTATTTTTAATATCTTTTATATTTCTTTTACCACCACCGTGACCGCTACCCTCTACCACTATTATTATTATTATTTTTTTTATTTTTTTTTTTTTTTTTTTTTGTTTCCAAACTTGTCCCCCCAAACTTTACAAGGATTCTCGGGAACGGCAAAGTGATAAACCTTTAAAGTATTTAACAAAGTGAGTTTATTTCTGCATCAACTATTCACATTTATACATAATTATATGATCATGTATGTTATGATCTTTTTACCGACTAAGGGCCTGTTTGGTAGCCTCTTAATGAGGCTCTGAACCATTCAGCTCTGAATGATTAAACATTCAGACTGTTTGTTTCAACTTAAAAAAAGGCTCTGAATGAATGGTTAAGAGTTGAATCATTCAGACTTGATGCATAGCTGAACCATTCATCACTTAATCATTCAGAGCCTCTTAACCATTCATACCTCTTAATGATTCAGCACTTAATCAACCAAACAGTCAGTAAATAAAACTCAACACCTAAATTACACTCTTTACATCCTCATGGCATATCACTACTAGAAAAGTGCTTAATTTCTTATTGAAATTTCCTACACAATTCTACGAAAACTAGTGTGGAAATTTCAGATTTTCTAGTAGTGTATGTTATAACATTATAATAATTATATACTAAGTTAATAGTGTCCAAATCAAAATCTACATAACCAAATACAAATTGATAAGTAACATATTTGGTAATCATACGTTGAGATAATGTAGCAGTGGGATGGTGGCATAATTGAAGTTAAATTAGACAATGATTTTAATGTTATGATTCAGGCTGTAACATGTGCAGGACCATCATACCATAATTTCATGAATTAGATACTGGTCCTCTTATCTTATAGAAAAACGGATGACAATTATAGTTTTAGGTAATAACATGGAGCTAAATTTATCTTTGTATATAGGGTTTTGTAGCATCTTACAACAAGATAACTTGTGTCTATATATAGAATTAGGGCTGTGCAAAGGGTCCGGAACCGACCCGACCCGACCCGGACCCACCAGAACCGCATACCCTTTTATTGTGGAAATTAGGAACCACGAACTGAACCTTAAAAGGCTATGTGGTTCCGGGTCCTAAAGGTTCTCATGGGTCGGGTAAAGGGTCTGACCCACTAGAACCTTTTAAATCACTTTTCGTTTATCGATTATGTTTTCGTAACAGTTTTGTCATTCTCATCACTCGAAGCATTATATAAGTCTGTTATGTATACATCATAAATACACACACACATTAGAGCGGCATACATAAATATTTACTTCAAATTTGGATATAATATATATTTTATATATATCACATCTATGTATATACGTCAAGCCGAAAATATTTCAAAAAATTACATTGTTATTCTTATAAATAATATTTTTAATATTGTATTAACATTACATGAAATCGATTACAATAACACGTAAAAACGAATAGAAAACACTAAAAAAGATTATTTTTTATTTTTTAATATAAATAACAAATGGTTCTTGTGGTTCTTATGTTAGAACCGTGGTTTGGAACCGACCCGACCCGGAACCGACCGACCCGGAACCGATAATTCATATAATCTAGAACCGGAAACCGACCCATATATTTAAAAAGGTTCGGGTCCAAGGTTCTCGTGGGTCGGGTCCAAGGTTCCTGTGGGTCCGAACCACGAAATGCTCACCCCTATATAGAATCAAGTAAAACAAAACAACCAAATATAGGGTGTATAAAAATAAATAAAAAAAAAATAGGGTGTATAAATCGATGAGTATTTGGACCCACCATATATATGTATAGGATCATGCATAAAGGATGAGTTTTGTGAGAAGTGTAATAAGGGAATTTGGCCACTGGATTAATTATTTGGATGATTATGATCGGATAATGGCAAAATTGTAAATACTATTTTAAATAATATAGTGGGCAACATATGATATATTACACATGTACAATATTACACTACATATATGCAATATATGATATATTGCACATATGTAGTATAAAGTATTCAAGTTCTCTTAATACAATTATTGTGTATTAAAAATGTTAGCTTATCAGATTAATATGAGATATTGTGATTTTTCACTCAGTAAATATTATATTATGTAATTTAATTTTTAAATGTGTATATATTCTCTATATTATAAACTATATACGAGAAAATACAAATATGATATGTTTTATTTAAATAACTAATATTTTACATTGGTCACAAATATGATATGTGTTGAGTTCAATGTTGTAAAACAAGGTCTTGAAGACTGAGAGTACTCCCCAAGTAATCGCTACAAGGTAGGTTTTCGAGGCATGAGTTATTCTAGGGCTAGGCCTAGGCCGAGTACTCCCGGGTACTCTCCGACTATAGGCCGAGAACTCCCCGAGCACTCCTGACTTCGACTAAGGAGTGTCTAGCGACTTTTGTAACATTGGTTGAGTTCATAAGAAGTGTCCTACTTCAAATATCATCAACGTGTATTGAGGCATTAGTTGAGGATGAAAGGAGGACTTTACAATTTAATGTGTTCGGTTGAAGTGTTAAAAGTGGTGGTACAATTTGATACTTTGATACTTTGGGTCGTAATGGGTTTAATGTGATTTTATAAATTTTATTTGTATAAATAAATTTTTCTATAAAAAATTCTTCATCATGTTGCATGAGCTTTTGTAGGTATTAAAGTGGCCCAGTAGAGATGTTTGTGAGCAGTCCAGTCTAGTAGCAGTAGATGTTCGTGGCCCACAAGACAAACTGGCCCAATATTAGAAGTTGTTGGCCACTGGCCCATATCAGAAGTTGACTAGCCCATTTCGTTATAATATCAGGATGGATGCTGATGTGGCAATCCAGGTGAAAGAAACACAAGTCTTCTTCACCGTTGGATCTGTTTATTCCTGGGCCGTTTGATCAGTATCGAAGAAACACTGATCTCAGCTATAAATAGCTGAGATCAGGACGAGCATGAATACTTCGATTCTTTTGTGTTCTCTCTTCTCTTAGATTTTTCAGCTAGGGTTTCTGGTTATTGATTCATCTTGATCTTTTTCATTTCTTAGTTAGGTTTAATCTGAGTGTGAGTGTGATTGTAGAGAGGTACTTTGTAATAGGATCAAAAGTCTTGTTTTAGATTGTTAGGGTTTCAGTACTTTTTTATTTTCAATAACAAAGGTTTTATCTTTTGGTTTATGCTTTGTATCATGTTTTATAACATGAAGTAATCCAAGTATGAGTGACCAACTGGAAAACCTTTATCCCCAGTAGTTAAATACAAAGTTGTGAGCTTGAACTAAATGAAGATGTATATAGAGCTGAATGTAAATTACATGGACTACACTAAAATTGATTTATAAAAATAAATATTAAAACATAACTTATTATCTTTGTTACATTTTTCATAAACTTACTAATTCTTGTAAAATAATCAATTGAAGTGATGCTACTTTTACAACTACTAGTTGGTAAACCCGTGCGTTGCGGCGGGTCTAAAAACTACATCAAATTGTATCAATTCATTAAGACGTAAAATTCATCGAAAACTTTTTATTTAAATGATATATTGAAATACATTTAAATTACATTCGCAGGATTATTGAAATACATTGATTATTTTAGGTGGATTCTAGTAATAATCCATTCAAACAACTCGTAAAGTTAGTTCCATAATTCATTTATTCTCAAGACTACACTACCTCACACGTAACACTTTGGTCACGCCTACACTTACTTAACGATATATACTATTAAATGATACAAACAACTTTGCCAAATAGCTCGTAAATCAAAACTTTACGTTTTATTTTCATACGTGACATACACACAATGAATTCACCAAAGTTGCTCATGTAAATAAATAATTAATAATAAGTAGGAGAGGAGATGTACAAGAGGATTTTGCATAAGGGTATTATTGGGAAAAATTTCATGACATTTGGGTGTGAAGCACTAAACTTTTCATATGCCATCTTAAAAAACATAGAAAAATTACTAATGTAGCCATCTCTCCTCCTTAAATAAGGTAACATAGATGTACATATACAACTATGTACATGTGTCCAATATGGGCTGGTACTAGCTTCATGCTACTGAAACTCTCTTTAATTTTATTAAACCCATGAAATAGAAAAGAAAGAACACGATTGCGCAAGCCACGATGAGGGACATTTCAGAACCAAGTACATTTGTTTATTTTATATCTTCTTTTTTATTATTGAAATCCGAAGGTACCTTTATTTGTTTTGTTGCCATCATTTCATGGTGATAATATACAATAGAAATTTAAATACAAGTTATTTGTATAATATAGAATATGTTGTGAGGATGGATTGGATTGGATATCAACACAAGATGGATGGTTGAGGAACAAGATCGACAACTGAGAGAGAAACGAAGTTGGGTTATGTTAAATTTGATAATCAACTTTCTATGACTTGGACCTCGCTTGGGGGGTTCACTTAAACTAGCTTTTGCCAAGCCGTTTTGAAACTGACCCTCGGCCCAGACAAAACCCATTGAGACATGCCTTTAATAAAGTACATTTATATAGTTTTTCTTCATCTTTCTACTTTTTAAATTTTGTTTTCTTTAATTATTATAAAACTTCTCTCTTGCTTTATATATTAGTGTGATATTGCTATAAAAGTTTAAGTATGTAGAACATTGTATGTGTGAGATTGAAATATTGTTAGTACATTTATATGAAAAATTGAATAAATTTTTCCAACTAGAAGAAAAGTTGCTAGCTCGACTGATAAATGAATCTAAGGACACGTAGTGGTGTGTCCGAGGATAGCTTAGTGAACCACAACCCGAGTAGGAACATAGCTCTCTGGATATGGAGAGAAAAAACTTAAAATCCAATAACTCTAAAATACAAAATAAAATAAAAAAGCAAGAGAGAAAAGATATGTAAATATTACAAAGGGCAGAATAGTCATTTGGTTAAAAACGTTGACAGAAAAAACTAACTATATTTAGTGATTAAAGACGTAATGTATTACTACTTTTCAAATTAAAAAACACTTAGTCTAATTTTCGAACTTAAAGGACACGATTCATAATTTAGCTATACTTAAAAAACAAATTCTTAATTTATTTACTTTTAATAATATTCTGAACTAAAAGTAAAAAAAAAAACCCTCATATTATCAATGATGCTAAGGTTGAGGGGCACATCATCACACTACCATTAAAAATTAAACAAATCATAAGTTGCCACCTTATGTCACTCAATTCTATTATTTTACCACACCTCACTAAATCAACTCGCACCACCTATCAAATTCATCTCTAATTCACTTACAAAAAAAAA
>JAUTDX010003952.1:0-36832 GCA_030844895.1 Ambrosia x helenae | reverse complement strand
TTTGTTTGAGTTATCTAATCTCTATCACTTATTTTATACCAAATAAATAAAAATCTTAAGGAACACATGACACAATTTTATGCATCCTTTATTTTTGTTTTTTCGTCTAAACCATATACAGATTTAACTTACATTCGAATCCTTACCCATTTCAAATATACCCGATTTCCTTTTCCGTATTACATTTAATAAACTCATTACTTCAATTTCATCAACCTCGCATGTTTTCATTTTCTAAATATTATAATTTTTATGATAAACTTTATTTATCATTCTTTTGTTTCTATTTGTCAAATTATGCAAATAAGAGTTGTGATAGTAATTTTCTTCTATAGGGTTTTATGATCCTAAAAAAAATTAAAATACAAAAATGAAACCAAATTTTACTAATTATTCCGTGTAATACACATTATTCTAACCTGGTATAAATTATAAAAATAACAAAACTTTGAATAATAAAATATTTAGTTTTTTATAATTTAAAAAAATACTTAAGTAATAAAATTAATTGAGTTTAATCATACAGGTTAAAAGATAAATTAGTAAGGTAAAGACAACAATTAGATTATAAAATTAATTGAGTTTAATCATTCGTTTTCATTTTAAAGTAATACTTAACTTATAACAAACTATGTTATATCTTGAGAGTTTTCTGGGATAGACAAAAAATATGAATTAACAAAATGTGTGGTTGTGATATACTATAATATAAAAAAACAACAATTTTAATCATGTGAATATGAAGAACATGTATATTATAGATAGAATATACGTTTTAGGTCAGGAGCATATGCAGAAACAACTATTGCAGGCGTGATTAAGGCGATAATCTTGAAGATATAGCTTTTTTAGAAACAACTAGTTTTGACCTATATATTCTACTATGGATGAAAAACATAGCTCCCATTTAAAATTTCATTTAGTGTAAAAAATTCATTAGAAACTTGCGTATCACACATGTTTTAACAGTTTTTTTTAATTTATTATTAGATTTGAAATTTTAATATTACATGAGTTGGATCACTAGAATAGTAAATTGTTTTTAATAAGCTGAAATATAAAAATAATTAGTTAAGAATATAAATATTAAATAAGTAAGAGATAAACGTGAAATTATGATTTAATAATATCTATATCTATATCTATAATCTATAATCTATAAATAAATATATATAAAAGAATTGATGTTTGCTGACGTGACATTCAATGGTGGCCTCAACCCTCTCTTGAATATGCCATGTGGCATAATGAGGTGAAAGATTTTTTTTATTATTATATTAAATCTAATAAAAAATTAAAACCATATTCCTATCTTCTCTATTTTTATTTTTCTTTATTGTTGTCTCTTCTATTTTTTAATAAATTAAATATTTTTTTAAAATCATATATTATTTTTTCTCCTCCCACAAACCCTAAAACCCCTCCCTTCCCTCTCACCACTCTTGCCACCACCTACGCATTACATCTTCTTCACTGTCAATGATATTTTTATTATCCACACAAAACCTAGGGTTTTTCTATTATCTGTCCTCACGTCTTTCACAACATAACAATATGAACTCCAAAAATTTCTACACCTATTCAAATCTCTTCAAGCTTGAGGTATTCCATCCTTTTGTTCTTTTTTATTATTATTATTGTAGAGGATCCGAATCTAAAACTTGCGTCGAATTTGGAAAATGTTTCTGCACCGAATTCGTATGGAGTTGTTCTTGGTGGCACTTTTGATCGGTTACATGATGGTCATCGGCTTTTCCTCAAGGTTTTTGTCATTAATAATAATACGTATTTGTCTATTTCATGTGAATCATGTCACACACTTATTTTCTGAGTTGTGTCTGAGTTGTGGCTAGTTATTGATATTTTTTTGTTTGAATTTATTTAGTTACTAATTTATCTGACATTAGGTTGACTTTTAAGTTCAGAGTGTGTGTTGAGGTTGAATTAATTGAATGAAGTGTGTATGTTTTAGGATTGATCTTTTTTTTCTAATTTGGGTTTGAATGGATTTTGATTGCTTAGAGTTAAATCGAAGGCGCCAGCTGCTGGTGGATTGGGTTTTTAATTAGATTCTTGGCATCAAAGGGGCTAAGCAAGAAACCGTTAAGTTTTTTTATTTTTATCTATTTAGTGATTAATTTCTTAGGAGTTTCAATAAGTTAGCTTTAGTTTATGATCTATGGTTGTTGAGTTAAAAAGATCAATGAAGCACACCCTGAGTTCTAGGCGATTTGGAATAACCTATGTCTCATGCCAGTTAATATTGTTAACGGCGAAGAGGAAGAGAGTGGCGGAGCTCTGTTGTTTTGATACTTGATCCATTGTAATGGCTCATTGGCTTAAAGCGGCTGAAGGTTTACATCCTTCACTCTAATTTTGTTCTACTATTTGTCAACCCGGGATGCTCCCGGGGTATAAAATAATTTTCCTGGAGCTTTTGCAAAACATAATGAATTTTTTCATTTTTTCAGTATGTTTGGTATGTTTTCTTTTTTTATCATTTTTTTACTAAGTCATATTAGATTTTTCAACCCCGGGATCTTCCCGGGTAATCAGCTAGTGTATATATATATATATATATATATATATAATATATACTATATTAATAAGCATATAGGAAGGGCAGAAATGGTCATTTGCCACATGTACAAACCTTTAAAGCATCTTGTACAAGAATCAATGCATAAAAACTCTTAAGCTTTTAATGGGTACAAGCAATTGATGCATCATGTACAACAAGTCTATTATGCACATAAAAAAAACACAGGATCTCTTCATTAGATTAGGGTTTCATGTGAGGTCTCACATCTCAAAAATAATCCGCCCCCTTCTCTCATTTTCTCTGGCGATTCAGATTGACGAAGATGTTGACCTTCATCAACGGTAACTTGGAGATAGTCCCAATGGTGGTACGTGGATTTGTAGGCGGCGACTAGGGCAAAGGTGGAGACCCGGTCACGCTCCGGTGAGCACTAAAGAGCTTCGACCGTGGCATTAGGTTTCAGATCTATTGAATCAAGGTAAGATCTGGCAACTTTCATGCTTCTTCTGGTCAGCTACAACACCTTCGATTCAGGTAACTTTGTTTTCGGTTTCATGAAATATTTCGTTTTGATCCGTAACAAACACTAACATATCGATTCTCACCAGATTGATGAATATTTCAACAGATCCGTCAAGGGTAAGTCACTCTTTTTGTTGATTTTGTTCAAAAATCCATTAAATTTATATGGGTTTTGTCTATATCTGTTAAGATTTCATAGACTATTGTACAAAACATAGTTTTGCTGATTTTATTGATGAGGTTGACCATTATAACAACATGTCGATCTCTGATATAATTTTTGCTTCTGTTTCCAGATTTGGGTGCTTCTGTTTTGCAGACTCGGGATGTTTTTCCATGACTCCATGCATGATTAAATCATTTAAAGAGGAGATTTACCTGTGATGAAGGTCTTCTAAACAATTTCGGAGAGGTTTTCTCAGATCTTGAGCTCATTTTGATTCAGATATGTTACATTCAAAACATACATTAATTTTGTTTTGTAGGCTTGGATATTTCACAGTCCCAAAAGAAATGGAAGGTTATGTCTATGGCTAAATGCAAAGCTGGTGCCAAAATCCAACAAGCCCCCCCCCCCCCCCCCCCCAAGGTAAGAATGCATTGACAAGATTAAAAATGTTGATTTTTAAATCTTCTATTTTTGCTTTGTGTTTGATGCCTTGAAATGTTTATGTAAATAACAAAAGGTGTAACAACTCCAAAATAACCAAGATTGATGAAACTCGCTGAAAGAAGGATGATGGTATTTGGATGGATGGCGTAGATGCCTTAAAACGACTTTGTAAAAAGAAGTCATGTTTTAAGAAGAAAACACAGGAATCCTCCTAGATATGATTGATCCGTTCAGACATATCGAAGTCATGTTTTGAGGACATATTCTTGGCCGAATGGATGGCGAAGCTAAGTCAAGCAAACGACGATGTCGAAGGAGAGGACGAGAAGATACAGGAATAGGAAGCATTGATTTGGACAAACAACATGAAGGTTAAACAATTTTTTTTGCTTTTGCGGCACCTTTGTTTTTCTTATATAATTTGCTCACTAGCCAACTTTGTCAGGGGTTTTCCACTAAGAATTTCCTCCTGAGAAGTCCCGAGTTTGATCCAATAAGGATTCGAACCCAGTAAGGTACCCGACATGTATAGCCCTGTTATGTTGCAAATTAATTGCACTGAAGCTATTCAAAAAAATAATTTGCTTACTAATAGCAATAATCTAATTGTATTTTTGTTTCTTGTCAAACAGGTACTATATAAAGTCTGAAGGGTATCGATGACATTATGGTTGCATTGGTTGCTGTAGATGGTATAAAATCTTTAAAAGCTTACAAATTTGATTGCAAAAATAGTTTTAGGCCATGTAATTAAAAATATACCCTCATTGACTCTCATTTTATGTTTTTTTTGGTAGGCGTTGATTGGTCCAGGAGTATTTATGGATGAGATATTAACAGGGCTCGATATGGCTCAACTACATGCCCTATCGTGGAGTGAATCAATAATTTTGTTCATTAAATGGAAAGCTACTGTTCCTATGGCTATGCTTTAGCCTGCACCTCAAACATGTGATCTTTTTGATAATCTGGTTCTAGTATCAAAAGGCCGCATGATCTTGAGAAGCATGTTGTCTCTTCATTTAATGCAAGTATGGGAAGGTATGCCGGTCTGCAACCTTAAATATATTTTTTTATGATTGCACGTCTTAATGTCCATTAGAGGCGACAAAACGCGTGGGCATCTAATGGGTCGGAATGGGTAATCTTTTGTTATGGTTCAGGGCAGGTTGGTTGGATTAAACACATATTTTCTGTAAATGCCTTTTTTTTCCAAAATAACTTGATTAATGTGAGAGATTACATTGTACAAATAAGGTGTTAAAAGTTAGTATTAAAGATACTGCTCTAGCTACTCAGATAACTTTAATATTAAAAAGATACAAGCAAAAGTAGCCAGTAAAAAGGTAGCTTTAAAATTAGTTATATTAGATATTGTGTTCAATTTCTTTTTATATATCTATTTTACCTTTTGAATTGTTTTGGTTGTTCTAGCTTTCTTACAGGCTTCCGGTGACCTATGACAACCTCCAAAGAGAAGGGTTCAAGACGCCGGCAACTGCTTCGGTGATGAAAACCGGAGGAATTAGACAGTGATAGAGATCCACCGATCTACACATGTGAGATTTCGGTCCAGGTATGTTGAGGGGTTTCTGGTTGCAAATTCGGTTCAAATGGTTGTTGATGACTGAGTTGGTGATTCACAGTTGTAGACAATGGTGGTGGTTCTAGGATGGTGCTTGGAGTGCGTATGGAGATGCTTGGTTTGTGGTCAAGATTGGTCAACGTTGCTCAACGTCGGTCAACCTGGTCAAACTATCTAACCAAACACAAGGGGAGGTATAAACACGACACCGAAGTATTTAAATATGTAGTTTTGTGTATATTGTTATTGTTTAGTGGGCTATTTTTAATAGATCTGCTCAGTTGGTTTATTTATAGCAGTGTACGAGTAACTGTACATGGTATGAATCATGACAAATGTTGGCATGTGCTAAGAGGGATAAAGCTGAGAAAGAAGAAAAAGGGCCCAACGGCTGCTTATATGGTACGAGGAGCACTATAGGTTTCTGGATGGGGCCTTTGTGTCAACCTACAAGCAGGTAACTTAATGTGATCATATCATCATTTTAAAATGTGTTATGGCCTAACGCCTCACACTGTTTTAAACTTAGATACGACTATAACTGTGGATGGGCTGCACCAGTTACAAGAATACAAGTAATTCGTGCACATGCCAACGGATTTAGACCCATATGTGAGTATTAAAAGTAGAATTAAGCTGCTCTTTATTATCCAGCTTAAGATAAACAGAATCCAAATTGAACCATTCAAAAGCGCTTGACTAGATTGGCTGTAGCTTTTTCTCTATGACTTTCTTGTGTACGTTAAGATTTTTTGTTTGGGCTAGGTCGGTCTACCTGAAAGTGTTAATAGCATGAAGCGCGATAATAAAGATATGTTATTTTAGCATTTAGCAGTCTGATTAGTCCAGGGAATTTAAACATTTGCGTAATAAATTTTACTTTTTTTGTTTTATGTGTTGACCCGTTAGAGATATTTGACTGCTGGTTATTAGAAAATGTGTTGAAACTTCCGCCGCTATTCATTTTTATGAGACATAAAGCAATGATAGGAGAAACAGTGAACAACTATGATACACATATCGAAGGAAAGTTAGAAGACGTGTTGTGCTTGCAGTGAATTAACGTACACGAAACAAAAACTACCACTCTAAAATAGTGATAACTGTTTATCATGGTTTGTTTTCAAGTATTCTAAAAATAGCTACTATCACAAAGTGTATCAATGTAATGACTTTCTGCTATACTGCTATCACAAAGTGCAACAATAAATACAAATAATTTGCTTATATCGAAGTAGCAAACATAGCATCTTTGTGGTGTAAAATTTGCTTATATCATATGTAAAATTGTCATTTATTTTATTTTGTTATTTCTTTTTTCCAGATGAGAATGTCTGAAAGCGCGACTGTTGTCCACTAGCATGCATGAAAGACACAATAAACTAATGCTAAGTCACTAATACGATGGGTCAAAAATGTTGGTAGACCAAAATACCCCTTGGTCCATTTTTTTACCTTATTTTAAAGGCTTTTGTGTCTATTAACTGATTACCTTATATTAGGGCTGTCAATTTTAACTGAAACTAAAGCCGCGGGACCCTAAACCGAAGCCGCGTACCCGAACTAGAGGAATAGGCCCATAATGCGAATACATTAATTCAGTAAATCAAGATCAATAACATCATTTAATCGATTTTGATCACAGAATCGCAGGAGGGGTGTGGGGAAGAGGCAGCGACAAACCCACGGTCGTGTGCTTTTGTCTAATTTCTTGGTTATTATAGAATGTCTTTGTTGATTTGTCTTCATTAGTGATGTCTAATTTCTTGGTTATTATCGTACATTGCCTCAGGTTCAACTGACACTATGATACGCTGCATGCAATCAAGGTGAATTACATGGCTGCCCCTCTTCAACAATAGCAGCAACAACAGAGGAGAGACGGGGTTCGATGGAATTTCAAGGAATCCGTTTACAAGCTGATGTAGTTATAAAGGTCCATCTTTACAAGCTGAACTTTTATGACCCGTGATCTTATTTTTTTTATTGGTTGATATCAAGAGCTAACTATGAATAGGGAAATTTGATAATCTCCTAATTACTATCAAACGCACATCACTTTGACAATTTCAAGTTTGATAACTGAACCCAAACATTCTAACAATATCTTATATGGTCATTTTATCTTTTAGTTTCAAAATAATATAATTTAAATGTCTAAATTTGTTTTCTTTTTCAGGCAAGAATATATTCCTAAACTCATGCCAAACAAGCAATGGAAGCGTCATATGTTGAATCGGCCGAGAAGTTGGCTGGGAGTGGCATGTTGGGAAATTTAGACTTGACAATGATGGAAAAGGCGTTTTGTGCAGCAAGAACTGCATTTAGGGAGCTTTCCAACCATCCTTTTCTTTCCAAAACACGCATTTAGACCGATCAAGTATTCAGGCAGGATGTTATTAACTTATTAAAAGTCTACATGTTCATGGTCTAGCTGGTATGCTATTAAATTAAAGCTTTTTTAAAGTCCTTATTATTCTTTCTACATGTTATTTGATTTCATGTACAAATGCGCTTTATTATGAAGACAGTCACAAACTTCCTGTTATTAAAATATATTTTGCTGCCATTATAGGCTCAGTTTAAACTTACATGACGTATCTATTCTCATAACAAAACATGTTTATGTTGAAGTTGTAACATTATTAAAATGTTAATAAGCAAAAAGAATCGGTTTAAATGGTTGTTATGTTCTCTTTCCACATGTTACAGAAAAAAAATTATGTATTTTTGGTTTTTCTGCCCCAACTGTTTCTTTACCCAAATTCTTCAGACCCATTTTAGGCTTGTAATCATTTTATTGTTTTTTGTTTTACTTTTCTCTTTCACTTGTCAATTTTGAGTTAAACCTGGAAGTCGACTAATCAAAGACCAAGTCTTCCAGACCTATTTTCAGCTTACTTTTAATCTGCATCCTTCCTTTTCTCTTTTACAGATATCTTAAGAGTGCAAGAGTTAATGGTCAATGAAAATGGGTCGAACAACATAAATGCTAAAACTGCTGCAGCTTCCGCATAAAGACCATAATATATTCAAGGTTTACATAATTTAGTTATATAACATTACAGTTGGCCTTTATTTGATTATTGTGTTTGACATGCGCATGTTACTCGTGTTTTTTTAGGTTAATATGTTTATGACTGATATGTAACCAAACTCTAAAAGGCTCATGACATTACATTATCAGTGTTGGGTGGTCGTCTCAGCCATAATACTACAAAGAAAATAAACCAACGATTTGTTGAATACTCAAGTTAAGTAACTTACCTTTGTCTGATATATGCCATTTAACAAGGTTATTTTGCATATGAAAATTGATCTGTTTGACTAAAAGAACTCTCTTTTCAAACTTTTACCAGTTGTTTGTCATTTTACAGCTGTAAAAGTACTATCCCCTTAATTCAGTTTGATATTTTCATGCAAACTTTTATAGAACTTTTTACATTTCAAAGTCAAATGATTACCCTTTTTGGTATAAGCATGCTTTTACAGAAGCTCAGCATATCTTCATCAAAGCTCAGCATCAGACCTATCACTGTCTACAGACAATAGCGACAATACAAGCTTTGGAAGTCTGGCCTACAGCTGTCTTCATCAAAGCTCAGCATCAGACATTCAGACCTATGACACTCCACTATCTTGCCCTCATATCCTTCATTCTATAAAGCTTCATCAAAGCTCTACACCACTCAACAAACACTAAACATCATAGATCAGTTACACCTTCAAATCGGTAAGTAATCTGAAATCAAAGTACAAACTTTGTCTTCCTTTACTTTCAAATCCTAACAACTTATATTTCCACTGTTTATTTTCACAGCCATACTTGATGTTGGTCTTTTAGAAGCTATTCCCTTTCTCAAAGTGCAATCGGCTTTATAGTTGTAAGTTACCATCTCGATTCTGAAAATTAACAAGCTTTGTTTCTCTGTAAAGTGTGTTGTTGAAATTAGACTTCAAATTACTTTTATGTGTCAAGGACCATAAAGAAACCGTGACAAAACCGAGGACCGAATAACTTAAGTTTATTCTGTGATCATTGAATTAAGTTAGAAGGCTGCATATGGATTCTTGTGAATTTTGTTTTGAATTGAATTAAGTTAGAAGACTGCTATGTTTATTCTTGTGGATTTTTTTCTTTGAATTTTGTTTCTGTGGACTGTGATCATTGAATTAAGTTAGAAGGCTGCATACATTGCATCGCCTGTAGTAAATTAATGGGTCAAAAATACCCGAGGCTGCAGGCCTGCAGTAAATTAAAGGATCAATATACTGCCCGAGGCTGCAGTAAACAATTTGTTGTTTCAAACACTTAAACTTATGTATATGCTTATAAAATACGTATATCGGTTTATAAATCGTTTACATATAGTTATTATAGGTAATCTGCATACTGCAGCCACATTTTCAGAATCTGCTGATTATCAACTTAATGGGTCAATATATTGAAAAAAAATGCTTATTTGTAAACAATTTATAAGTTGATTATCTGCATACTGCAGCCACATTAAGTTACTGCTGATTATCAACTTAATGGGTCAATATATTGAAAAAAATGCTTACTTGTAAACGATTTATAAGTTGACTATCAGCCTATGGCTGCTGCTGCAATAACTTAATGTAATGGGTCAAAAAACCAATGCTGCTGCAATAACTTAATGGGTCAAAAAACCAAGTATTAAAGGGTCTTATTGTGTATAAAATTTTACCAAGTGAGCTAATGTTAAATATTTATTTCTTACTTTGTTTCTACGTATGAACTAGGAACAACAATGAACGATCTTTTGGTTTTCTAATTTCTTTCTTACAAATGTTTTAGTTTTTTACTTAGGAATTCTATCGAACATTTGGTGTGCAAACATATTGTACATACCAATCAAACACAATCAACCCAACTAATTAGCAAACAACACACCATCACCATATAAAATCAACAATATACAAAGTTACAACAACATAGATTAACCATCACCATCCAAAATCAAGATACAAAGTTCAAAAAAGAAATCTAACCTGAAATTTTATTGGTTTAGAAGACAAATCGTAACAAAATATGTGTGTTAAGCAATATGGTTATTTTTTACTAAGTGAGTCAACCATGTCAAACTCAAATACGACATTTAAATGATAAGGACGTTAACAAAAATCAATATTATTATCATATGCGTATTTAAACAAACAAGACAATTGTAGACAATTGTAGTTGCTTAATATGTTTGTGTTAACTTTTATATTTGTGGACAATTATTTTTCCTTATGGTTATTTTTTAAATGAGTATTAATTAACGGCTATTATTTCAACAGTTCTTTTCCCATAGTTGCACTTTTCAGTTCTTCATTCACATCAAATACGATATCAATTTCAATCTATGGGGGTGGTTATCCAATTCCGATTAAACAAGAAGGACCGTCGTTAAACGCTGAACAATCATCTGGTCGCCGTTCAAACCTTCCACTTTCCAACCCACCACCTTCAAACTCTCAAGTGACTGACCTTTTTCAACCCTCCTACCCTTCTCCAACTTTAAACCCTCCTCCAGTGACAAACCCTGTCGATGATGATCCAGATCCTTGGACAGACGAAGAGTGGAATTGGGCGTATGATTATGCCTTTGCTGAACTACAGTTTAACGGACTACGAATTAGGGAGGAACATCATCGTCCGGTGGCAAACCCTCCTACAATGCCAAACTGTCCTCCACCTTCAAACCCTCCTCCTGTTGAAAACCCCCATCAGAGACAAGAAGTTCCGGATTTGGCTGAAGGGTACGAAACCGACCCTGGGGCAGAATACGAACCACCATTGGATGAGGAAATGGTTTGGGAACCTACCATTCCGCAATGATGGAGATAGTGATGGCATGTTTTATTAAGTAATGTGTTGTATGGCATGTTTTATTAAGTAATCTTATTTCCATGTATTAGATTAAATTTTAACTATTTAGTTTTTTAATTATAACTATAATTATGCATTAGTTTAAATTCTAATCGTATGTTCAAATGTTTAGTTTATTTTTAAATTAAAACAAAAGAAAACTTATTTTAGCGCCTCACCCACCATTATATACTTAACCTTAAAGTCAAATTGACATAAATTTAGATACACGGAATCTTTATTTTTTTTTCCAGTTATCTAACAGTGAAAACTTAATAGGATATGTCTGATCACTATACCGTTGAAGAATTTTCATCATTGAAAAATGATGGAGCATGGTATAATCTAATCTTTGTTATGGTCGAATATATTTGGCATGATGTTGGTGAAAAGAGATTGGCGGTTATTTTTCTTGATCAACACGTAAGGACATTCTTTTACTTTGCGTTGTGTTATACAAGTAAATATTTTTTCCACCACTAATTTTTTTTTGTGTTTTAGAGACAAAAAATTGCTGCGATCGTCCCACAACATTTGATACACTTATATAATGACACAAATTTGCTTGGTGGTTTTTTTTCACTGAGTCATTTCCAAATTGAAAATTTCAACTGTCATGAGCTCCCAAAGTACCAAAATTACGTCTTAATTTGCTCTGAGAAAAAAATTGTGATCAATGAATACACGAAGCTTTCTTCACTTATGCTTACCATTCCAAAGGGTGCGTCATTATATCCATTGGTGCCTTCCATTGAATCAATGAAGCAAGTTAGGAGGCCACATAAATATATTGTTGGTATATTCAAAATCTTTGTATGTATATATTTTTATTAATTATTATAATATTATAAAAGCTCATATAGTATACACAATTTGGTTATTTTGTTGTAGATGTGGTTGGGAGAATAACTGATGGTAAACGAAATAAACGCTCTTTTGAACTATCTCTTCACGATAAGACGTAAGTTATTACTCATTAATTACAAATATTATTTGCCAAAATAATTTTAACTCAAAAATCTTTATTTACAGCGGTCATGAAATACAAATATTTTTGCATCATTTGGAGCCTACCGATGTTATAAGTACCATTCGAGCCATATCACGAAAGTCTATCATATACGTATCACGTGTCAAGTTGGTTCACCTACAAGATAGTATGTTATGCTTTACACATGAACTTTTTAAAAATTAGTTAAATTTAATAGCACATGTAATTTAATTAATATTATATTTTATTTGTTATTTCAGTTCATATTTTGTCGTCTACGGCTATGAGTAAGATTACGTACGAACCAGATATGCTCGAGGCACGAGATATTTAAACTATGGATCTGTGTTGATGTTAAGATTTAGGTTTCTTATAAAATAGTTGTTTAATAGTGAAGTCAACGTTACTGATTTGCGTTATGATTTTTGTTTCCTTTGTATTGAACTAATATGTTTAATGTTTTTTAAGTTTATATGTGTTTATGATGCGTTATCTTTTTCATTTTTTCATAGTAAAAACTTAGTTATAGGTGCATTTTCACTTATGCAATACTTAGTTTTAGTTGAATTATATGTTTTATTTTATCATATTGTACATTTAATAGTATGTATTTGTGTTAAACCAAGGCATCATCACCATGGTTGACCTTTCGGTTGAAATCATCATGTTTGAGATATTATTGAGGGTGCCACCGAAAGTTGTAGGTCATTCTATGAGTGTATGTAGGGAATGGTATGCCTTACTGTCAACCAATACTTTTAAATGGTACATGTTCTCCCTCATTAATTTCATCTAATCTCAGAGTTCTCCAAACTGACGACATAACTTGCTCTGATCATCAAATAAAATTTCAATCCAGTGATCATGGACCAACCACTATTGTTTCTTTTCCATTCAAGCACCAATTTGATAATGTCTCGATTCTTTCACATTTGAACGGATTATTGTGTGTTTGCTTGAATCATACATTTGAGTTGTTTCCTTGGAATCCAATCACTACTGCTTTCAAGCGTTTGTCAACACCTTATTCTCATGGATTATATGAAGACAATCTTAATGTCGTTGGTCTATACGTTGACGATCATGATGTTTACAAGGTCTTGCATGTTAAGCGTAGGTGTGGTGTACTTGGCGTCTATGTCTATTAAGTGTCATGTACTGATCTTGTAATGGTGATTTTCGAATTTCAACATTTATGTAGCTCTCTTTTGTTTAATTTGTAAGGTATTTATCACTCTACAATGACTAATGGACAACCAAAAGATAGTAATGATGCTCCAACCTCAAGTGCATCTTCGAAAGCTGAAAAACGAAAAGAGTATAATAGAAGATATTATGTTTCACGGAAAGAGAATAACAAAGTATCAAAATTTGGGAGTGGTGATGTCTCCCAAAGTGAGTCATTAATATCTTTACTGAATAACAGATCAACAGGAAGGACACCGTTAGGAAGTCTACAAAATAATAGTAGTCAAATAACACAAATGTTAAAGGAGAATGTGTCAAGTAGTTTTGTCGAAAAACAAAAAGAGTACAACAAAGGATGCCCTGGTACAAGAAAAGAGAATGGAACACGTATTTCAAATGGTATCAAAATTACACAAACTCCGATCGATGATGCCACACCGACAACCACATTCCCCTCTGTAATTGATGAAGTCATGCCTGATAGATCACGAGGTTTGTATTTATTTAACAATGTATTTTTTTTATTGAACTTGACATATTTTACAACCTAGATTACTTAATACAATAAATTATTAGGTAGTCGAATTCAACCGCGTACACTATTACCTCAATTTTGTGAAGTTATTGGGCAACCTTCCATCCATGATGAGAATGCAGAAATTGATCCCTACAATTTTGTTTACGATGGTATACCTAGAGACCATCGTGTTTTAAAAGAACGGAGTGCATGTTGTTATTGTGGAGCAAAACTATTTAGATTTGAATTTGATACCTTTTGTTGTATGAGTGCGAAAACAGTGTTAGCAAATTCAGAAATTCCAAATGAATTGTACCGGCTATTCACGTCACAAGATGAAATTGGAAAAATGTTTAGGCAAAACATACGTGCTTATAACACAAATTTTTCTTTTGCCTCAATGGGCGTGACGTTGGATAATACACTGAACAATATGAGAGATGGTGTATATACATTTCGTGCACATAAAGGAATATATCATAAAATTGACCAATTAGTTCCAAGGGATGGAACTCCTAGGTACTTGCAGTTGTATTTTTATGATCCTGATACTAAGCTGGATTATAGACTCCAATGTCCAAATCTTGATCGAAGTATTACTGAGATGTTGACACGTATTCTTTCTACAAACCCATATGTCGATACATTTCGAAGTCTTGCGGAACTAGGACCTCTAGACAACTATAGGGTCACTTTGAATGCTTCAGGGGAACTTGACCAAAGGGTGTACAATCGGCCAACGACATCCGAGGTATATATATAATTGTTTTATTTAAATTATTTAAAAGTATTATTGATTATTTTACTTACGTATAGTGCATCATTATATAGGTTGCTGGTACTTGGGTTGAAGGTAATGATAATATCACTTCGTTTAAAAGAAGTATTGTTGTGTACGGTAAGTCTGAATATAGTCAAACTATTCAGCCGTATGATAGTTGTTACGATCCATTGGCGTATCCTCTATTTTTTCCTAACGGTGAGTCGGGTTGGCATGATAAAATACCACGCCAAGGAGTGTTAATCAATGAACTCCACAACAATAACAACATCGAAGAAGAAATGGAAGGTACCAACAATTTCACTATCTTTATTAAGTGAAATTCATAAAAATAACCTAACATGTATTATTTTCAATTAACTATTTGTTTTTAAACATGAGCATCATTCAGAGGCTAACACACGAAGTGGAGAGGCTGACAAACGAAGTGGTAGAACAACCGTGGCTATGCGAGAGTACTATTGTTACAAGTTTCAAATTCGATCTACCAAGAACTTGCTTCTGTTTGGTGGTAGACTGCTACAACAGTTTGTTGTAGATGTTTACATAAAGCTTGAGACGTCACGTTTACAATATTATGAGCTAAACCAGGCTACAATAAGGGCAGATTTGTACCAAGGTATTGTGGATTGTGTCAATGCTGGTGAGGTTCATCCAAACAGAGTCGGACAACGGATTGTGTTGCCTGCATCATTCATCGGAGGGCCTCGCGACATGCGACGTCGGTTTCTTGATGCGATGACTTTAGTTCAAGATGACGGAAAGCCTGATTTGTTCCTTACAATGACGTGTAATCCTCATTGGCCTGAAATATGTGATAATTTAAATGTTGGTCAAACCGCATAAGATCGTCCAGACCTTGTTTCAAGAGTGTTTAGGGCTAAATTAGAAGATCTTAAGGAACAACTCTTCAAGAAACATGTCCTCGGGGAAGTTAAGGCATACGTTTATGTCATCGAGTTTCAAAAGCGTGGCTTGCCACATGCACATTTTCTCCTTATCATGTACCCGCAACACAAAATCAATAATCCAGACCATTATGATAAGTTCGTGTGTGCTGAAATTCCTAACATACTAAGGCATCCCAAATTGCACGAGCTTGTTGTCAAGCACATGATTCACGGTCCTTGCGGAAATTTGCGTACAAACAGTCCTTGTATGCAGGGTGATCCTAAAATTTGTCGCTTTCGCTATCCTAGGCAATTTAATGAAGAGACGGCACAAGGAGATGATGCATATCCATTATATAGAAGGAGAAACAATGGAATAAAAGTGGATGTACGAGGAAAAACACTTGATAACGGATGGGTTGTCCCGTATAACCCAAAGCTATTGATGATGTTTAACTGCCACATAATTGTTGAAGTTTGCTCAAGTATAAAATCTGTGAAATATCTATTCAAATATGTTTACAAAGGACATGACAAACAAGTTATTCAAGTTGATCAAGATGAGCAAGGGGTTGTTATTAATGAGATAAAGAGATTTCAAGATGCACGCTACGTATCACCACCGGAGGCTATGTGGCGCATTTTTTCCTTCTCTCTTTCTCAAATTTTTCCTTCTGTTTTGGCCTTACAACTTCATCTCCCTAATAATCAGATGGTTAGATTTAGGGATAACGATATAATGTCTGATGTTGTTGATAGGGAAAGAGATAGGAGAACCATGTTGACTGCATTTTTTGAGAAAAATAGAGAAGATGAAACGGCCAGGGTGTATTTGTATAAAGATTTTCCAAAACACTTCACATGGAATGGAAGCAAACGTCGTTGGAATCGTCGTAAAGGTAAACAACAAAGAGGTCGTATTGTTTCTGCCAATCCAGCTGAAGGAGAAAGGTACTATTTACGCCTACTTCTATCCAATGTTAGAGGGCCTACTTCTTTTGAACATCTTTGCACAGTTAATGGTCAAAGGTGCGAGACATTTCGAAAAGCATCTCTTGAGGCAGGCTTAATAGAGGATGATGAATATCTATCACAATGTCTAGAAGAAGCCTCCTTATTTCAGTTTCCCAATGCTCTTCAGAAGGTTATTCGCGACCATAATGATATTTTGCGAACCTGGAGATGTTCGAAAGTTATGGAATGACCACTTTGATTCACTGTCTGAAGATCATCGGTTGCATTGTCTAAGTATCGAACGAGTTCAAAATATGGTTCTTACCGAAATTAAGGTCTTTCTACAATCTATGGGTAAAAATATCAATGATTTTGATCTTCCTAAGATAACAGATGATGTTAACTTACAGTATGTAGGTTATCGTGAGTTACAAGAGGAGTATGGGATTGTTTTGGAACATGAACACTTGAGTGCCAAAGATTCACTTAATCCTGACCAAAAAAGTGTGTTTAATGAGATCATGATGCATGTTGATAATGATCTTCCACGTGTCTTCTTTATCGATGGTCCAGGTGGAACAGGGAAAACATATTTGTATAAAGCCTTGCTTTCTGAAGTTCGTTCACGTGGTCTTATTGCTCTCGCAACAGCTTCTTCAGGTGCTGCCGCTAATAATATGCCAGGAGGGAGAACGGCTCACTCAAGATTCAAGATTCCCATTAATGTTGATAATAATTCAATGTGCAATATCAAAAAACAGAGTGGTGTTGCTGAACTAATTCGGTCTGCTAAAAAAATCATATGGGATGAAGCGTCGATGGCAAAACGACAGGCAATAGAGGCGGTGGATCGAACATTGCAAGACATTATAGGTGTTAGTCTCCCATTTGGTGGGAAGATAATGGTTATGGGAGGTGACTTTAGACAGGTGTTGCCTGTTATTAAACGAGGCACTCGAGTACAGATTGTAGACTCGAGCCCACGAATGTCTCATCTTTGGTCTTTGACTAAAAAGATGCGCTTGACCATAAATATGAGAGCGTTGACGGATCCGTGGTTTTCTGAATTTCTTTTAAGGGTCGGTGATGGAACTGAAGAATCAATCGAAGGAGACTTTATCCGCATACCCGATGACATGACAATTCAATGCACCAATAGAGAAAACTCTATAAAAGAATTGATCAATGCAATCTTTCCGTCAATCAAAGACAATGTATATTCTTCGGATTATATAATCTCTAGAGCAATATTATCCACTAAAAATGAGAGTGTTGACGAGATTAATAATCAAATGATTGACATTTTCCAAGGGGAGGAAAAAGTTTACTATAGTTTTGACGAGGCTGAAGACGATCACCACAACTTTTATCCGATCGAGTTCTTAAACTCACTGACGGTCAGTGGTTTGCCGCCTCATAAGCTCCATTTAAAAATTGGATGCCCAATAATATTGTTGTGGAATATCGATCCATCACATGGCCTATGTAATGGGACACGGTTGATATGTAAAGGTTTCCAACGCAATGTAATTGATGCGGAAATTGTTGTCGGTCAACATGCTGGAAAAAGAGTATTTTTGCCAAGAATCCCTCTGTGCCTTTCTGAAGATGACATGTTCCCATTCAAGCTAAAAAGAAAACAGTTTCCTATTCGACTTAGCTTTTCCATGACGATTAATAAAGCTCAAGGTCAGACAATTCCGCACGTTGGAGTTTATCTGTCGGAGTCTGTATTTTCACATGGACAACTTTATGTGGCATTATCAAGAGGGATTTCAAGACAAAACACGAAGGTGTTAGTACATCTCGCCAAAGATTTTAAGCGACGGGGGGTATATACCTCAAATGTTGTCTACCGGGAGGTGTTGCGTGATGAATGAACAACATTTGAATCAAAACGAAAGTAAGTTTATAGATGTTGAGCCTTAAGTTTTTATATTCCGATTATATATTTTCATGGTATTATTCTTTATAAATTGCTAACAAAAACCTTTTTAATTTCTCTGTTACATAAATTAGAAATTTGTTATGGACGAAACAAAGAAGAAATCGGAAGATATGTCAGGTATCAGTTTCATTTAAGATTGTAGTTTAATTTATCCATCTATATACTCGGTTTTGATTAAACACATGTAAGAGACTAACATTGGTTTTTTTAGTGTCGACACATGCTCCAATAGAGGAGAAGATACAAGAAAGTCATTAGCTGGTTTGTTGTATTGGTCAAACAGGACGAGATATAAGAAACTCTCAGTATTATATCTGATGAAGAATGGTGGTCTAACCATGTTGATGAGGTAATTGAGATGTGTAAGGTTTATGAAAAAAAAATCTCATCACAATGCAAGAAGTTGACACGTGAATTGTTATTTGTAATTTTCTATGTTGATGACTTATATATTTCTTATTCATGTGTTTGCTTTTTTTTCTAGATTAATATGTTTATGACTGATATGTAACCAAACTTTAAAAGGCTCATGACATACATAGACCAAACTGATGCTATGAATAAAAAAACTAATAGAAGTACAATACAATATATTACGACAGAATTGAAAAACTAACAAAAAACGAGTTACACATTGTAAATTACCATCGCCGCCGCAACGCGCGGGTTCCCTACTAGTATATATATATATATATATATATATATATATATATATATATATATATAGGATCTTGTACAAAGGCTAAAATATGTGAGAAAGGCGAGAAGGATCCAGGTGGTGACATGTGGTAGCCGAAAATATTTATTAGAGGGGCATCAAAGTAAATTGCTTCCCTTATTTTTAGAGATAATGTTGACAATTAAGGTTGTTATTAATTTAGAGATTTTTTAGGGATATTATTTTTGAATGTCAAAGTTCATGCTAAATAGTTATAAAATCACACCTGCATTCATTATGATATTAACGTTTTTTTTACACCAACTCTTGAAATTTCTTGTGTGTTTTATTTTTGGTGTTTTATTATATTCATGTAAAAGGTGTTAGCTATACATGGTGTTTTGTCAATCACAATTTTTAAGGTGTTCAAAATAAAACGAACTGATATGACAACGATGAAAAATAAAACACATTGATATCATTTGAAGTTAACACACCATATTGTAAGACATCCAGATCGTTAAATATCATTGACAACATTTTGAAGGTAAAAACACCATATGTGAATTGAGCAGCAAACATCCAGATCATTAATTTAATACAAAGTTTAAACAACATAGACGTAAAACACCATCCAAATTGTTAAATCTCATTTTTGAAGGTATAACACTCGACTGTAAACAATATTCAGCAATCATCAAATCAGTAAAACACCTTGACGTGAATCTTCAAGAAGTTAAAACAATATTAAGCAATCATCTTCTAGAAGTTAAAACACAATGATATGAATGGTGCAGCAATCATCAAATCAGTAAAACACCTTGACGTGAATCATAAAGCAGTTAAACAATATTCAGCAATCATCTTCCAGAAGTTAAAACACAATGATATGAATGGTGCAGCAATCATCAAATCTCAGCAATCATCTTCTAGAAGTAAAGCAAATCTTGATGATGAAGGCTATTGTTTAAACAATCAAGAATTGAGTTTATATGTTACTCAAATCTTTTTGATCTGATTACTTTGAAGGAGAGAGAGAGAGAAAGGAGAGATTATAGTTTCCTATAGTAATGGCAAGATTAAAGGAATTTACACGGTGGGTTTTTTAATTTTCATTAAATTACACCTTGTCTTTTACTATTATGCCCCTATTTAGTCTAAATTATTATAAAAATTATAAAACTATTTACAAAAATGTCACCCAATTAATCTACACCCTAGATCTATCACATCCTATGGTCATTAATCCTTCTTACCCTTCTCACACAAAACACCATTTGTACAAGATCTTGACCCTATATATATACATATACATATATATATTTCAAAGGGCTAAATCTTACATGGCACTCACATAGCCATTCTCCCCCTTAAGAGTGTCATGTCGGATGTCATGTGGCATTGAGTGATTTTAGGAAAAAAAGAATTTAAAAACAAAATTGGATTTTTCTCTCTCGTGTTTCCTCCTATAATTTTTTAAACGTTAATAACTTTTATATACGAGATTTTTCAAAGAAAAAAATTACACCAAATTAACGAGCATTTTATTTTCTTTCCAACGAGTACCATAGTGCTATATAAAAAACGGAGAAAAAAACAACTATTTTTTGTGGGGTTTTGTTCATACAGGAAATAAAAACACAAAGTGTTCTGGTTATTCATTAATCATGTATAAGCAAGTCATTAATTATGTTTAAACCAGTAAATATGAATTCTATTTACAACAAGTGTTAGCATTGGAGTTGTACATTGTTTTAAGTTAGGTTTTAATATTAGAATTATACATTGTTTAAGGTTAGGCGTTAACATTGGAGATACATTGCTAATTGTTTTAGGTTAGGTGCTACCCAAAACTTTCCTGCATATAACTGTAAAGCGCATCAGTCTATTTCGTATGCAAAATTGATATGTCATATTAGATTTCTCAACCCTGGAACGCTCCCGGGGTATAAATCTAGTTATTTCATTTAAGAGAAAAGTAAGATAATCATAAGTTTTATTTATTGTATAGTAAAGATAAAGATAAAGATTATAAATTAATAAATATTAGGTTATTTATAATAAATGTTAAATAAATAAGACATAAACGTGAAAATATGATATAACAATATTCGTTCATATGAGAGAATTAAGATAATCATAAGATTTTTATTTATTATATAGTAAAGATAAAGAATAAATTAATAAATAAAACTAAATTTTTAATGGGAATTCAAAGGTGTGAGGGCAACACCAAGTGACATGTGTCCCCACCCCAATCGCTTTATTATATATATAGATACATAATAGCCACATGCACATTCTCATATCGAATGTTTTAAAAACCGGTTTAAAACTAGTCGGTATTACCAGTTGTACTAGCTACAGGAGACATCGTTGGTACTATAGAGCTTAGTCTAATTTGAACCGGTTTAGTTTTCAAACCATCGGAAAATTTGGTGTTTCCGGTGCATATCAATGAACCGGTTTATACCCATATTCAGTTTTGAGTTTTGACGAGGATGAACTGACTTCTACAACACAAGGTTACTTGTTATATATGTTACTTATCTTACGTAATTTTAGTATATAATGATTATTCTTAACTAAAACTCCTTATTTTATATTATAAGCAATGAAAATAGTTATTTTGTTCTTGATGAGGAAGGCGATGAAAGAGACTTTCATCTTTTAAACGATCGTGAACTTGACGTATACAACATTCAATGGCATAAACCTATTGTAGAACTTCTTAAAAAAAGATTAGTTGGAATATTGATTTTTGCTTATTGAGTTATGTACTTTTGAATTATTTTTTAGTTGAAATTGTATTTTTATGGAATTATAGGGCTGATTAGTCACCTGGTTGAACCGCCATATACAACCGGTTAAATCGATTATGATCCCAACCTAAGTTTTTAAAACATTTCTGAAATCTTTATTTTATTTCTTTGGCTGCCTGAATGAATCATGTTCATCATCAATCCATTTGCATGCAAAGTTTTTATGCATTCGAATCTTGCAACATAACAAAAAATAAAATAAAATAAAATAAAAACCCTAGTATACACATGGATTCATTCATATCTTACAGCCGCTTGATTCGGGCCAATGAGTTATTGATGTGCGTGAAATGTATGTCGTCAAAGCGGTTTTTTATTGCATGTTCATGATATATATTGATGTCTTCTTCTCCATGAATTCCTGCAACTTGAGGCAGCATGCATGCATCTGAATCTGATTGATATTATAGAAGAAGATTGATGGTCATTGAGGTTTTAACATTATTAATTATTCGGTTTAAATAATATGCAAACTGAATATTAATCGGTGAAGCATTTGATAGTGACTCTTGAAGAATGACAAGTGAAGGCGTCGGGCATAGACGTTATAGAAGTGAAATTGTTACGTCGTCATTCGATACTCAAACCAATGGCTTTCAAAGATTTAAGACTCATATGCAAAGGGCTTTGAACTGGGGTGGTAATGATGATCAAGCATTCCTCAATCCGACGCTTTTAGCTAATCACAAACGCCGCCAAAGGGCTCAATTTCACTCAAACCCCTTGGTAATAAATATACAACTTTAGTTATCATACTTATTAATTTGCCTAAACTTTTTCTTTGTATGATGTTTGTCCCCTTACATTAGTCTACTATATATGTTGAATGTTGTGACGGTCTCATGGTGCGTGTAGGATACCACAAAGTATCAAGATACAAGCACGCTTTTTGAACATTTTCTCATTGCGGGTATCCATCCAAATGCTAATGCTGAGCCCGTGGAGGATGCATTCGCCAAAAGGAAAAAATGGGAGTCTAAAGCTGACAAAGCAGATATTAGAATCATGCGTTTTCGATCACCTCCAGTTGTGATGATGGAACCCCAGGTCTGTAGTTTTGGCAATCTATCAACTATAAATTAAGAGTAATGTATGAGCTATGGTCCCTTTTAACCGTTTTGTAATTGCTTTAGGTCATGAAGGCATCTGCTTATGAATGTTTTATTTTTTCATATAAGATGTGATTGTATTTTTCGACTGAAACTTTGCATCACAATGCAAGTTAGCTATATCATTGATATAAAATGCCTTTCTTTTTAATATTGTTTTTCTGATTTTCTTTTTATCTCCAGATACTTTTCAAGTACCCTCCAGGGAATAGCTTACCTATGCGCTTAGCGGATTTAGCATCCTTTTGTTTTCCTGAAGGTGTGAAGGTGATGTCTATGCTACCGTTTTCATATGTCAAACCACAGGGAGGATATGAGCTAGTTACGGTTACGAAGATTCTATCATTTGAATAAAAAAAATAAATCAGTTATTTTGAATGCAGAGGTGTTGGAACTTTTATTCTTCTAAAAACACCGCAGACAACTTTTGACCCGTTTGTCTGGTTCGATTATTTGACATATTTCCCTTTATCTGCTTTACCATTTGACCCATTAGAGAAAAAAATATGACCTGAATCAGCTCTTCCTTTTTCTATATTAATTTCTTTGAGAAAGTTTAGATACATTTCATAAGAACAAAGTTTTCTTCCAGTAACATATATGACGAGTTGATTTTTATTTATGATCTGAATAGTGCAGATAAGTATTTATTTTCAAATTTTGTACTTTCTTTAGGCACGTATGCTGGCGAAGTCCCCATCACTTAGTGAGTTAAATCAACTTGTTTACGCGCAGGTATGAATACGTAGAAAATCATTTCTATTTTCTCATATCAAAATTCTTTTTATCTTTGGGATTATGTCAGCTCCTCTGGAAGGATAAAACTTTATTCGATTGTGTTTCTTGAACAGGACCACTTAAGCAGAGATGACTTATCTTTCATATTTTCACTCAAGGCAAGTTGTATTATATTCGTAACACTATGTTCATCTGGTTGTCCCTTTTTTCTTCTCAAATAGCAATATGTTGGTCTACTGTCGTTCGATAATGAGGTTTACATTGTATGAATCCAGGTGGCAGACAATGCAACACTTTATGGTGTTTGCCTACACACACAAGAATTTGTTCAGAGAACACCAGGGATGCTTGGTGTTGCATCATCCCTTCCAAGAGCACCAGGACATGGCAGTCGTTTTTTAATTACAGCTCCTCGTTGTTACTGTTTGTTGACAAGAGTGCCTTTCTTTGAACTACATTATGACATGTTAAACGGGTTAGTTTTTCACCACCTTCATTCGTATGTAAACATTAGAGGTGGCAACTTTTGGCCGATGAATGGGTTGATTTAGGCTACGCTTTGTTCCTAACACATAAAATGAAAAAAAAAAAACAGTTTTTATTGAAATAAGTCAAATGGGTTAAATTGGTTGAATGTGGTCAGAAGTGTATTTTAATGCATAAAACAAGAAAAAAAAATGTTTGGGAAAAAACTGTTCCGGGTAACCTGACCCAACCCGCTTCCACTTGTACAACTAATTTCCGGTTGTGAGCATTTTGCCACCTCCAAAAAACAAGTTGAATTTTAACTACCACCATGTAATATGCATGTACTTTGATGCAGAATTGTTGCACAAGAGCGTCTCAATCGAATAACACAGTTTGTTAGTGAAGCAAGTCTTGATCATGTCCCTTCGTCACCCAAAGCAAATAACCAAGAGGATGAATGTTCTGCTGGCAGTCCACATCAGCATTGGTCATGGATGGATTCTGCAATACCAGTTGACGGCACACTAGCCCTTTCAGCTTCTTCTGCTGGAGTTATAGATGGCAGCCTAAATTCACCTTCAAAACATGAAACAACATCTCCTAATACTCATAATTGTGATGCATCGGAAAAAAGACACGAGTCTTTAGGAAAAATGCATGGTGATCATGATAGCATTTGTAGGGCGAGTATTGAGGCATGTGTTGTTCCCGTAAACGGGTCACTAGAACGAGTTCGGAGTTCTGGATCGCTGTTCAGGTGAAGAAATATCATTGTATTGATTTTCATGTGCTTCTTTATATTTAACGGCTCTATAGAAAAAGTAGTAGTTATAAAGGAAGCATGTCAAACGGGTCAAAAGTCACTCAAAGAGTACGCTTAATTCATACCGCCTTCTGAATTATTATATTAAGATAGTAATTGTTATTAAAATAATATAATTTTTGGTCATATAACAACACTCTAATCGGCATTCATATTTACCACACAAATTATATATTAAATTTATTCATACATATGGACATAAAGTGTTTCTATTCAACCCAACCTAACATGAGTCGTTATGAGCCACTGTGAAGTAAGTCATATCAGGCCGCTACCCAACCTACGTGACCTGACCTGGCCTGGCCTGGACAATGTTTTAGTGACGGGTTATTGTCCAGCAAATCAAATTAAAATGCTCATTTACGTGTGCGAAATTTTGTTGCAGCATATAAGTTGATTACTATTATGAGTTTTCAGTTGTTAAATACCATATTGTTGTGTTTAACCAGTTCATTAAGAGGCGTTGTTACAGAGGATGAAGATGGAGTAGTGTCTTGCAGTAATAAACATGCTACTAATAAAATGATTATGGAATGGGCTAAGGTATGTTGACTTCTGTTGCTTGAGTTTTTTGTTAACTAATAATTAATTAATTTTGTTAAGTGTTTGGTGATGACAGGAAAATAAAAATGAAATGCTGCAGATCGTTTGCGGCTATCATGCTTTGCCAGTTCCATCATATGGAGGCAAAGTACATTTCAAGCCACTTGAGCATCTACATGCTATTGAATATTATAGAACTGCTTTTGCTTTTGACGAAAATTCTGATGTGGATATGTCAGTGATTCCTGATAAGGTAAATTGGCTTGTTTTAAAGTAATCTCCTTTTTGAAAGGGTTAGTACTTAGTATCATAAAACACCAATATATTTTCTTTTTACTTAAAAGTCCCTCAACATAGTCCCTAAACGTGTCATAGCACGAAAAAAGTCCGTCAATTAAATTTTGATGTATTAAAGTCCCCACACTTGTCTAGAATGCATGTAATTGTGAAAAATATTCGAAATAATGACTCATTTCGACTTTATATTGGTCAAGAGTTGAATGCCACTTCATCAACTTTTGACCATTTAAGAGCTCACGAGTCATAAAAGTACATGCATTCTAGACGAGTATAGTGACTTTTTTATCTTTTTTTGACATGTTTAAGGACTTTAATATTCAAATATTATGTTGAGGGATTTTTTCATTAAATATGAGAAAATATGCTGATTTTTTTTTTATAATATTAACCCTATGATTTAGGTGGTTTTATGATCTAAAAATACACCTGTTTGACTTGCAACCTGTTTGACCTGTTTCTTTGTAAGCTAATTTGGCTTACAAGTTGGGCTGTTAAAGCTAAACCATAACTCAAATTGACCCGTTATAAGTAAACGGGTCGAAATTGCCACCTTCAGGATTCACTCATGGTGACATGTAAGGTTTTACCAGGTCAAATTCAAGCTTGCTGCAATTGAGGAAGCTGTCTCACTATCAAATTGGACAACCATAACAATCTGTAGAGCTCTTTCCCTTCAAAATGTAAATGCTATCTTTATATACGCCTAAGTGTCATCTTCATATTTATATTTTTCTAACAGATACTTTTATAGAACTATAAGCATCTTAATTATAACTGTTACATATGTAGCTTGTGATTATGAAATGAAAATAATGAAATATAATAGAACAATTTCAGGTTTTAACATTGGTTGCCGCGGTGCTTCTGGAGAAACAAATTATCATCACATCACCAAATCTGGTAATCTTTTCTGAAAGTTACTAGTAATGATTGTTATACCAAACTTATTAATTGACCTTAAAACTTGCTACTTGTTACATATGTAGGGTGTCCTATCTGCCTCAGTGTTATCTCTTATTCCTATGATTCTTCCATTTGAGTGGCAGAGCTTGTTCCTTCCGGTGAGTCACATATATATTGCTAGTCGACCCATTTACTTATAAACGGACTCGCATTTTGTAATATCTCACTTCAGCTGAATGGCTCAACAAAAGTTTAGCTGAAACAGGAACCATCAAAGTCTATTTTTAATTCGTAAAGCCTCCTAAATTGTTTTATTATAAATTTATGCTAATCTGTTTTGCAAGTAAACCCAAACCAGCCGGTGTTCAGGAAAGATTGATATTCTAATACTGTTTTTTTATTTTCATTTTACAGGTTCTACCATGGAAGATGTTTGATTTTCTTGATGCCCCTGTTCCCTTTGTTGTATGTTTCTAATATTCGGTCTCTTTTTCCCTTTTATGCATGGTTGACCAGTTATTTCACATTGCTCAACTCATAGTTAATAGTTACTAAAACAATGAATAAGGTTAGGAGGTGCGGAGTGCACTTGTTCTAGGCTAATCTGATTTCTAGTTTCGGAAAACAAGAGGGTCAAGGGGCGGCGTCCCAAGCAGCGATTCGCTTGAACCCTTACTAGAATTAGACGCCAAACCAATTGATTTGCGCCAGCTGAATAACATGCTTATGCATTGCTTCATGAAACGTTATGTCGTTGTGTGATGGTTCCTTACTTATAAAACCACAAACACATACTCTCATTTTCTATATTTGAATCATCCAATTGAGATGTGAAATAACCCATTGAAATTCTTCATAATCTACCTTAGGATATATAAAGTTGTGGTTTTAAATAAGAATAATGTGTTTAAGTGCATATTTATTATGTATATATTTGTTGTGCAGGTTGGGATACTACATAAACCAGCTGATTACAAGATGAAATCTAATGACCTTGTTCTTGTCAATTTGGCTGATGATCAGGTATTATAATATTTAAACTAGATATTCTAAATTTAGCAGAAAATATTTTATATTATGTCATGGACAATAGACATAAATGGAATAATATTCAACAACCATACAAAGAGGTTGCAAGATAGGTAGGTGTTGCGTAACGGGTCACCTTGTTGGGAAATGTTTTGAAGCAGAATGGCCTTAACACCGAATGTTCTCATCATATCTTGATGATGTAATTGATTATATACCTAGTAGTATATTTTTGTTTTGATATTATTTAATGAAATATTAGACCTTTGACATTTAACCAGACCAGACAAATGGCATTTTTATCCATCTAAGGTAAATTAGACTGTTTCACTACCAGCTCCTTTAGATTTCATGGATAATCTTAAACTAGGGGACAGTATATGCATACAAATATTTTGATCTAATCCATCAAGTTATGTTTGCGGCAGGTTGAAATGTTCTCCTTGCCAGAACTTCCAAAGCAAAGAGAACTAATGAACAGATTAGGGCCGCTTCATGCTAGACTATCAAGTGACAAAACTGCTGCTAAAAAGCATCCAGTATACAGGTGCAATAAGTGGCAGATTGATGCTGCAACCCAATTCTTAGCGGTCATGAGACAGCACTTGGAGTCCCTTTGCTCAAACTTGTCCAACCATGCGATCCCTAGTGCCCAATGTGATCATCAAAGGGTGTCCGTACTTCTCAAGGAGAGTTATATCGATTCCTTCCCCTATAGAGACCGCCAGTTTATCAGGGTACCATCTTCTTTCCCAACTTCATGTCTATTTTTTTAAGAATATATTCATGCATGCATGCTCGTGTTCTTTTACCAATTTATAACTAGAATGAGTTAACATAATTATTATAACTTCAATCGCATACTGTGACAATCCCTAGCTTTGCAGGAATTTGTAGATACGCAGATGTTCTCGGTTCTATCAGACACTCGACTATCTAGACCCGAGTATTAACCAACCAGCCCGTGGGATGGACTGGTTGATGATGGATTCCAAATGACAATCGACTTTGCAAGTCCATAATCGGGTGTACCAATAATACAATGCTTTTGACCATCATTTTGGTCTGTATATTCTATCATGTCATTTTGTGTAATACAACAAAGCAAAAAACAAATTAGTTTTTCAAAATTGATGAGATGGTAGTATAGATTCAAAACTTTAGAAACAAATATAAGAGAAGTTAAACTCAACGACTGGTTTACACAACCAGTCCCAACACATAAAGACTACCTTAAGACTGTTGGTATAAATCCCAAACGGTAATGTTAATTGTTTAAACTTATATATAACAGCGAATAAACCTAAAGTGACGTTAAAGGTTCAGGTGGTTTTTGAAAAACAACACTAATTCTAAAAAATAATATAGGGCGTTTATTCCTATTAAGTATCATGTAGTCCTTCATTTGAAAATACAAAAAGTTAATGATAACTGGATAAGATACAGTTTTACAATTAGATATAGATTTGAAAATACAAAACCCGGCAGCCTCATTGCCATCCTTATACTTTGTGAGACAAGTATAGGATCATTGCCGATGGTGACCTGTACTTAGAGACGTATTGATAGTGAAAATCAACAGCTGTTTGAAGGTCAGAGAGATTCAAACTTTGTATCTACTTCTACGTCTAAACAAGTGGTTTTAAGGAAATCCAAAGTAAACATATAGTCTAACTCAAAAGTACACGATACAAAGTCGAAACAGCCTTCCTTCCGTTCGTTTTCTGGACGCATGAATCTGAAAGATCTTGTGATAAATTTATATCTGTGTGGTTGGAGTCGCAGACATCTTTGGTGCAAAGTTTTGTATCGACGAAGGATCAGTCAAAGAACTACAAAGGTTTTAAAAGTGGATATCTGCATGATATTAGATAATAAATGAATATAAGTGTTTCAATATATCCTAGGCATCCAAGTATAATCTACAGTGACCCATTTACATCCAAATGTCCTGATTTCGGATGTGGTTTTTCTCAAATGGGTCGAGAGCCAGCAGCTCAAAATACATCTCCAAAACGTACTCAATTGCTTAATTGGAAGAAATCAATTATTGCAATAGCATAAATTTCATAATCATACATAACACTTGATAGCTTTACATGTTCAAAATGATTAAAGAGTTTGTGTTGTGTGTCGACCCGACCCTTACTAAAAAACATACCCATTTCGATCCGTTTCCAAAATGATATCTAACCATAAATAGACACTTACCGAGATCACTTATCTTCTTCATCCTCAGAATCAGACTTTGCAAAAAGAGGTTTAGGTTGCGTATCAGCGTAAGCTGGAGCAATGAATTTTGGATCTTTTTCTGCCACGTCAGCATACTTCAATATAGCCTCTCTTGGATCTTCATCCATCCATGTTTCTTTAATCAACCCACCTTGCTGTAATAGCAATTGGGATGTTAGTATCATCACACATAACTCATGACGAGCGTTTGGATGTGTGTTTTTTATAGTCACAAATTCATAATCAGATGATCAACTATATCAAAACAGACAGACTATCTTGACAAGCATAAAACGAAATACTCGATCCCGGATCCATAAATAGTATCCAAGCATTACAAACTGTTTATCTAAATAATGAGTTTTGTTGCACCAGTATGAAACTAAACTAAACAAACCAAAACCAACTATTTACACCCCTAAATAATCAAATGACCAAACACCAAATCGACTAATATCGCTTTCAGAACGTGAATCCTCGGTTTTAAAAGGTGCTCATGACACGCATGTGAGCCGTATGTAATTAAAAGATACTAAAAAGCTATTTTTATGGTTAAAATTTGAACTTATTAACTTTTAAACACTAAAAATGTTATATACTCTCCTCATCTCTGATCATTTTTGTTCTATCAATGGTCTAATTTGTTCAAATATTGGTAAAGCGCATCAGGTGAGCCTCGTTATCATGGAATAGCAGCATCACATTAACTGCAACAATGCGCCTTCCATTACTGCTTTCAGCGCATCGCGCATTATGGGAGCATTTTTAAACCAAGCGTGAATCAAAACACCTCTTAATAAAAGACGTGTAAAGATAAAATTAAAAAAAAAAAAGAGAATACCTTGAGAAGATACTGTGTCAACAAGCTTCCCTTAGTTACACCTACCCTACCACCAAACCCAGGCCCATTCATTGGAGCTTCAGGTTTATGAGACTTAAGTGGATCTTTCAAGATTTTCTCACGTTGACGCTTGCGGCTAGGTTGGTCTCTAAATAACGGAAGTGCATGTGGATTGTGAATCACAGGCTCAGCCTGGAAATCATCAATAGACTTTTTCCTAGGTGCACGGGCAACACACACAAGAGCACCCCTTGTACTGAGTGTAGGGTCATATAATATGTGGGTCCCACCTTGGTGTTTATCACCTGCAGTTGCAAAAATCTAGAAACATAGAGGTGTTTTAGTACAAGATCACAAACATTTCATACCCAGAAAAACATTGTTAACATAGAAACTACCTGACCTATTTCTTTATGGAATCTACTGATTCGGGTTAGGTTTATTTCTAACGAATCAAACAAATATAAGTAAAATAACTAGCTACAGGAAAACAAGTGACTTGAAAATGCGCAAAGTTTATATTTTTAATGCATGAAAGCTAGCTCCTAAACCATTTTATTAAAAAAATACACATAAATACCTCTGAGACAATACTATTTTCCTTTTTTGATACACCAATTGTTAATGAAAAATCTAGAATTTTGAACTGATGTGTTGCAGATTGCACCGCCAGACCCATGCATAAAAGTGCCCAACTTACTACCTCTAGATAGTAGATTATATATGAACCGTTTTTTATAACAAACAATTTTAAAAGTTGAAACCACCTTGATGCGACATCTAAACAAACCGATTGGCATGTTACTGTGTATGATTGCTTGTTAAACCTTTACACCAAACCAATAAGCGGTGTTTAAATTGGATAAGAGGTTGAATTTGTGAAATCAATCACAGAGTCTAAATAACATTTTGTGCAAACCTGATTCAGTTTAATGATTTAAAATCATTTGACCCATTATCAATAAATCACACCCCAAATTGACTCCTTTTCACATACATGTTGAAATCGCCACCATTAACAATAGCATAGAGTCTAAATAAGATTTTGTGCAAACCTGATTCAGTTTTGGGTGCCAAGCACACTGCACAACACTACAAGTGGGTGATATCCCTACTTTTGAAACCACCTCAAGTTTTTGTCTATCAAATAAGCATAGCAGCCCGCCAGTTGTACTATCTCTTTCAACAGATGTACCCGTTAATATCAGCTGTTCATCAGGACTAAACGCCACATTAGTTTGTGCATAGTGATTTGGAAGGTCCTCAAATGACTTTAGTGACGTTTTCATCTGACGTAAATCCCAGACCTAGTACACATAACAAGTTCAGTAAAAAGACAACGGATTGTTGGATAAAATATGACATACAGGCTCCAATTGTTTATTATAGGGATAACCAATACATACGCTACTAAATTATTCAAAAATTAAAAGTTCACAATTCACATTGAGGCCCTCGAACTATTATAAAATTTTACGAGGCTACCCAATTTCCCAAATTGATTCAGCTTATGCTGATTGCGAAAAAAGAAACTTGTCAAAAAGTTACAAAATGGCAGAATGTTTCTAAACTAAAAGCTTCCATCACAGCCAGAGTAGTACAAATGACAAAAATGTCATTTGTCATAACATATTTGTAAGAGATGTTTTTGTCACTTCAAAACTCCAAAAATGACAAGCTTTTAATTTTTGAGCATTGTCATTTTATAATATTCAAAGTTCCCAAAAGCAATTCCAAACTTAGGATACACTTTGTTACCTTCAATGAACCATCAAAACTTCTGGATAGTAATATTCGTCCATCGCTAGAAAATTTAAGACCAGTGATTTCATCTGAATGACCATTAGCTACATAAATGTCTGGTCGACTTCCCCATCCAGGCTTTATACTCCATATCTATGTTAATAGAGTTAATCAGTAACCTATACATACATACATACATACATAAAATATATACTTGATAAAACAATTACTTTCCACAACCAAATAAGAATAATCAAGGTGCAGCAGCATACCTGTATAGACCCATCACCGATACCACCTGCAACTGACTTCCCTTCACGATCCCAAGCACAGGTGGTAACAGGAACCCTCCCGGGCCTTGCAAGTTTGGGTTTTATGACCTGTAGACAAAATTATAATCAAAATCAGCCAAAATTTGTTTCTTTTTGTATTCTTAGAAGTGACCATTTTGACCCATTTACTTATAAATGGGTCAATTCAGGTCATATTCAATCTTTAACAGTTTACATCAAAAAAGGTTGGCTATAAAGAGAACTGGTCAAATGCGTTGAAGGGCCAACATGTCAAGAGTTGCCTCAAGTGTGTAAATTTAATGCATATAACCTACTAAATCATATATTAAAAAATGGAATATTATTGAAATTATACAATATACATGTAAGTAACCCTAAACTTCAAACTGGTCGTCTGGTCTCTTATTTTCCTGAAAACTAAATCTGCCATTACTGTTATAGTGTAAAACAACTTAACTATCAAATGATAACATGATGACATATACCTTCTTCACAATGAATATTTTAGTACCATTGTATATATATGCAAAACTGTATTTGTTAATAAATCACGACATTCCAAAGAATGCTACCTCAATATATCAGTAAGTTTGACATCAAAAAGACCATATAAGCTAACAGAACAAGAACTTTCTAAAATTCTAATAACCTGTAAAAATGGTAAAGTGGCAAAACTAAAATACCTGCTTTTGAGATGTAAAGTCATTGACATCCCATATACGTAAAGAACCATCCTCTGATGAGGTTAAAATGGTCTCTTTTGTCTTTGGATGCCATTCACCACATGTCAATCCAGTTATGTGTCCTTTTGTATTCTTTAGGTCACGGATATACATATCACCTTTTATAAACTCTCCCAGTGTCAATCCATCACGGTCGTATATCTGAAATCACCAAAAAAATCAAGATCTCTGCTTAGATTACGTTCTTCAGTGTATTGTCCAGCAGGCGGAAAAATGTATGGATCAGAAAGATTTATTAAAGGGTTAAAATTTATTATGATTACAAAAAAACTGATATAGCAATAATAATAATCAAAATATCTGAATAAAGCACCCTAAGAAGTTGTATGCATTAAAATATAATTTGGGCTAGTTTCCAGCCGACTGGTCGATTTTACTTACCACTTGTAATGTCCCGTTTAAAGTAAATTGTTAGTTGGATGTACCTTAGCTTGTGCAGAGCCAGTAACACACAAGAATCGGTCAGCACTAGGACTCCAGCTTATACTACGGACTTGGTGTCCTTCAGAGGGTTCAAGTTGTCTAAATGATTCCAAACGAGCATTCATTCCTTGAAAATCATACATACGAACTGTGTAATCATAGCTTCCAGAAAGAACCCTGGATCCAGAATGGTCAATTGCAAGAGCAGAAACAACCTGCAATTTTAGGGCCAAAATTAATAAACTTTCAAAAGAGTCGGTACAACAGAACAAAATTTCTAGGGTTACATACTATTGCCTAACCATCCCTGGGCTGACTTGAATCACTTTGAACAGCGTGATTGATACTAGCTGCAACAGATGAGAGCTGATTGTCCAAGCTGCTCATGAGCTAATCGATATTGGCTCGCTAAAGACTGAAATATAGGAAAGCTTAAACAAGCATTGTGCCTAAAAACGAGCCTGCAAGCCTAAATAAACCCAATACTTATATGATTATATTTAAGTTATATAAGGGTGTGTCTAAACATACCTACGGCCATGTGACTATGTGAGAGGGAAAATACTTTTTGATTGAGACTGATGTATGCCGTGAAACTATTCATAGCTACTAACTACTGACTTATTCACTTGCTTCGTAACTAACACTGATTTACTAACTAATATCTCTGATGCATCTGTTAGTTTGTGAGGGTATACAATGGCATTATTATGTTATGTTTTGAAGATATGAATGCCTCCAAATTACCCTCTCTCTCTCTCTCTCTATTTTCATTTTCTGCAATTGAATCGGAACCCTACATACCACCATAAAGAACAGAAGTGGGAGAGAATGAAAGAAAACCTACCTTGGTGTGGCCTTTAAGAACAATCTCGTTACTGAGAGGAATACGGTGTCTATTCTCTTCCTCACCGTCAGACCTCCTCCTCCTCCTCCTCGTCGCTATCCACGGGAGGACGTGGCGGCCCGATAACCGCTCTCGTCATCATCATCGTCGTCCTCAACAGACGCAGCAGGGGGTCTAGGAGGTCCAATAATCATATCATCATCAGTGGTAGTAGTAGTAGTAGTAGGTGGTGGTGGTGGTGGTGGTTTAGGGTTATTTTTAAAGGAATTTAACCATGAGTTAGAGGATAGTGAAGGAAAAGGTGTATTATTATTATTATTAGTGGAAGAAGAAGAAGAGGAGGGTTGATTGGAAGGACGGCGAGTGGCTTTGTGGATGAATCGATTGGAGTTTGGGATTTGGTTTTCTTACCGAAGGATGTTGGGAAGAAAGCTCTCATTCCTTCATCCTCCTCCTCCATTTATTTTCTCTTTCTTCTTTCTTTGCTTCTCAAACAAAGACGCTGGTGGTGGGTGCTGCTCCTATAGAATGTGTTTTCTTCGACTAATAAATTGCAAATATCATCAAGTACCATGAATAAAAAGTCCCGGGGCTTATTATTTAAGAGTTAATAGCCAGTTTCGTCCCTGAGGTTTGGTCCAGTTTGCCACTTCAGTACAAAAGTTTTTTTTTTTTTTGCAAATCAACACCTGTGGTTTGGATTTTTTTGCAAAATTCGTCCTTTACACTAACCCAGTTAAAAATGTCGTTAATGTCAGGGGTAGTATTGTCATTTCACAAACCTCAGGGACGAAATTGGCTATTAACTCAATTTTTTTTATTTTGCAAATATAACGTGAGGGACCCAAATCTGTATTAGTGTATTACTATTATATGCACAAATATCACTAACTCCATTTTCTGCAAGTTTATAACTCCAACAAATTAAACAAGAACCAACAACTGAGCAACAGCACTAACATTATATTATTATAATCTTTCATGACACAATCTATCTGGTACCTTTGAGCAATCAGAAGAATGAACCACCCCAAACACATGTCTATGTAAATTTTATTATAAATTTAGCTGTATCCAAAACTGAAATTATATTTATAGACTTCTAACATCCAGAACTACTTTATTTTGGATGCTACTCAGTTATTAATAAAAATTAAAATTTTGTTGTAGATGAAAAAAACTTAACAAAACTGTATGTTTGGATTTTATTACTAGAAAAAAAAGAACTATATGTTGAATGAAACTTCAGAAAAAAACAAGAATAATAAAATAATTTTCGTTTGATAGTAACCTGGGTTGTTCACTACTTTTTACCATGCTCTACCATGCAACTTTTTGCAATATTGAAATTGATTTACTAGATAAGTTTTTGTACAGTTGTGGAAGTTACAAATTTGATTTTTTATCTACTATCATTTTCTGCTTCAGTGTTCATCAGTTGAAGAAGCTGTAGAGACTCGAATGCTGTATAGAACCTCCAGTGGCCAACAAAAATGGAGGACGTCCGTTATAGCCGAGTTTGTGGATCCATCAGAGGTGAAGAGTCGAATTGAAGATCCTATGACATCTCCAGTACTTCCACCACTCCAGCTGCCACAAAACCACCTCCATCCGCCACAAAACCACTTCCAGCCACCACAAAACACCTCCAGCCTACACAAAAACACCTCCATCCACCACAAAACCACCTCCCACCACACAAAACCACATCCAGCCTACACAAAACCACCTCCAGCCCACACGTGAATAAATGGGTCATAGGGTAGTGATATTTGTGCATACTATATTTGCTAAATAAAAAAAATAAAAAAATTGAGTTAATAGCCAAATTTCGTCCCTGAGGTTTGTGAAATGACAACACTACCCCTGACATTAACGACATTTTTTAACTGGGTTAGTGAAAAGGACGAA